>LNAC01000028.1:5803039-5813409 GCA_002007465.1 Ailurus styani | reverse complement strand
GGAGGGGGAGGGGGAAGCAGAGGAGGAGAGAGGGGAGGGAAGAGGGGAAGAGGAGAGGGGAGAAGGGCGGGGGGAGCAGAGGAGGGGGGAAGAGGGGGAGGTGGACAGGGGAGAAGGGGACAGAGGAGAAGGGGGCAGAGGAGGGGACAGAGGAGAGGGAGGGGAGACAGAAGAGGAGGGGACAGAGGACAAGGGGGAAAAGGGGAGGGGGGAGAGGAGGAGGGAAGCTCACCCAGGAACAGACTCATGGGAACAGCCCCGTACGTATGTACCGGAGGAACAGCACATGGAGTCCGCACATTCCAACAAGGACAAGCACGGTGACAATAGCAGACTCCCGGGGCTATCTGGTGGTGCTGACATGTCATTCCAGCCAGGGCAGCACCGAGGGGACAGGAAGCAGATCGCAGAAGCTGGGGGCAGAAGAGAGGCAGGGAATCCACGGCTGCATCCGTCAGGGAACTCGAGGGCACAGAGGCATCCTGCGCTCTGGCTCTGGGATGCCAGCTTGACTGTGACACATTTGTCAAACATCATACAATCGTACGCATTTTAAAGGCCGGTTTTACTTTGTGCACATCCTACTTCAAGGGACTTACTTTTTAAAAAGCAGCAATTAGAGCACCTGGGTGGCTCAGTTGGTTAAGCGACTGCCTTCGGCTCAGGTCATGATCCTGGAGTCCCAGGATCGAGTCCCATATCGGGCTCCCTGCTCAGCGGGGAGTCTGCTTCTCCCTCTGACCCTCTCCTCTTTCTCGCTTTCAAATAAATAAAATTTTTTTTAAAAAATTAAATAAATAAATAAATAGCAGCAATTATGGGCGCCTGGGTGGCTCAGTAGTTAAGCAGCTGCCTTCAGCTCAGGTCATGATCTCAGGCTCCTTGGGAACAGGATCTCCAAGGAAGACAGTTTACAACAGATTCTGAGAAAGAGTGGGGAGAAGGGGAGCTTTTCTCCTCCACCTGCCTTGCTCCTGAACGAGCGTCATGCCCCAAGGAAATGACAGAAAAGATGTCATTAATAAATGATTTCAACTTTCTTTTCAATGGTGCTGAAAAGTATATGCAAATCCATCCGTAATTACGTTTAAAAATTCCATTTCATGGGATAATCAGACTTCAAAAAACTCAATTTTAGTTTTAATCAGATTTTAACAAGGATATTAAGTCCATTTCGTTTAGAAAAGGGGAAAAAATGTGAATTTAACACAAAATGTATTCAAGCTTAGCCCGGGGAGATAATTAAATAAAATTAATTTGGCAAGGGTTGTCAGTAAATGGAAGCGCTCCAAACCGAGGTTCGTGTTTCTGATGGAAACAAAAGCAACTCCTTGCCATATAGACAGACACATGGCTCACATCCCCTGAGGAAGGCGCGGCGGCCCATCCTGGAGCAGAAGGACGGGGCAGCCAGGGAGACAAGGTACCGGGAGGAGAGCTCTGAAGACTCCCGGGGTCCATGCGGAGGCCTCACGGCCCACAGCGTCCAGCCATTAGGCAGCTGGAACACAGTGCCCAGCCCAGCTCCGGGGGCCCACCGCCTTCCCTGTGGGAGGGCTTTCCCTCCCTAAACAGGCAGAGCCTCCTGCCCTGGCCAAGACCCTTCCCTCTCCGCACCCAGTACCGTGACCGTGCTTGGGACCGGGCAGCAGTGCAGGGACCATGCTGACCTCGTTCTCTGCACGCCGTGATCACTCGGCAAATAGCTGTTGAACGGAACAGGTTCCAACACCTGCTCCTGGGAACTCTCAGCCACCAGAGAGCAGGCAAGACAGATACAAGCACGGCTCAGCCCAGGCCCCCCCGAGAAGGCCTCCCTGTACAAGGTACACACCAGTCAGAGCAGTGCGGACCCGTGACTGCGGCGCCCCAATCCCACGCTCGGGTCACTCCCATTAACTACCTCCAAACCAGCTCATATCCCGAGACCAGATTCTCCCAGAGCAGAAATGAGGAGGAAAGAGATTGCCACGCTCCTTTGGGAAAAGAGGGAGCAAAGCCATGAGGCGGTGGGCCAGCCCCACAGCCTGAAGCAGAGGTCAACACACTAGAGCTGCTGGGCCCTCTCAGTAAAATCAAGTTTCCGGGAGCATGGCTGCACCCACTTACTTACATCCTGTCCCCACTGCTTTCCCACGGGCTAAGCCACGGTCCTGCTTTTATTCCGGGCCATCCGAGCATTAGCTTCAGTCCAATGTCCCGTGCCATGGTGCCCTATATGGTCACTCCGTGCTGGGCTGCAGAGGTGAGGACGTGTGGCCAAAGCCCTAAGTACTTACTACCTGGGTCTCTACTGCAAAACCTCGCAGCCTCTGCCCTAATTCGTCCCCTCAGAGGCACCCACTATTTAGTCAAGAAAACCAGCCTGGCCAATGGACAAAACAGGAGGAAGTACATCTTCTACCACAAGAAGTCCCTGCGTTGGGTGGGAGACAGGCCAAGTGGGGGCAAGGGTGCAGGAGGCAGCAGCTTCCAGGGACGGGGAGAGTGAGTCACAGGGACGACAGGCACAGCACCAGGAACGCGGTCAGCGCAGCTGTCACAGCCCTGCGTGGGGACAGACGGCAGCAAGCCTGCGGCAAGCAGGGCGTAAGTATAGCTGCGTGCCATCACTGTACTGCACTCGTGAGACTAGGGCCACGTTGTGTCAACTGAACCTCAAAAAAAGAAGTCTCTGTCCCAAAGAATCAAGCTGAGCGGTGGCCCCTTCTGGGACACCTGGGACACTGTGGCTGAGCTCTAGCAACCAGCAAGATGCCCCAACTAAGAGAAACGCCAGGAATAGCTTCTAGCGATTCCTCTCAGCTCAGCGAACTAGTAAAAAACCAGCTCGAACCTTCCTGTACGAGCCCAGCATGAATGAGCTCTGGGTTCAAGGTGCCTACTCTGAAACCCGCATGCAACGCCAGACTCACTCTCACCAACAAGTGTGACCACCATCCTCGGAAAGGGCAGTGCGCTCAGGAGACTGAAGGGCAGCAAACCCCTGCCCCACAGGAAAGGCGGAACCAGAGAACAAACCAGAAAATGGAGACGTGTGTGTCTAACTGGCCTCCACACAGACTCATGAACAGCTCCTACCAGTTCAAGAGCTGACAGACGGCAGTGCTCTGAAAGTCAAAGGAGTAAGCCTGCCCCCCACCACCATCGCCTTGCTGTAGGAGGACGGTGTGGTTCCATGGACTGAGAGCAGTTTGCACATAATAAAAAATTCATTGCTAATCTTCTAACTCAGCCGCCTCCGAGAACAGAAGAGAGTCGTGTTGCTGCCCCAAAAGTTCAGTCTTCCTCTCCCAAATAATTACCATCTTCCTCTACCTCGCAGAGCCTCCCCCATCTGAAGAGCAAATCCCAGCACCCGGCAGAAGGTGCTTCGCCCTGAGCAAAGGCAGGGAGGTCAGCCCTCCAGCAAGCAGCCAGGCCTTCCTTGCCAAAGTTCAGCTGAGAGCCATCAGGCCTCAAAGAGCTGCTATCGGCTGATGGGCAGCACACCCAGCTGTGTGCCGAGCACTCCTTGGGCTAAGTGGGTGGGCAGCACCCCAACAGAAGCCGGAGACACCAGCAGCAGGCAGCCCAGCTCCCAAAGACACAGGATCCAGATGCATGGCACCACGCGGCCAGCCAGATGGACGGAGGTGACAGAGGGCAGTGCCCAGCATGCACCGCGACCAGCCAAGCAATCCAACAAGGGTGGCACAAACACGCTGCGTGACCTTGGCCAGGGAGCCCCCCAGAAGCTCTGGTGCCTCAACTGCCAAGTGGGGACAACAGTGGGCCCCCCTCATCCAGAGCTGGGAGTACCATGAACGAGACAGCAAGCCTGAGCTTGCCCGGGCGGCCCCTCCAGGGAGACCCTCCAAGGAGTCCCCCCGAGGGCGGTCCCAGCTCCAACAGAGCCGGCCTGTCAGCAAGGTCAACCCATCTTCAGAGCAGGGCCTGTCTCGACACAAATAGGCTCTGGAGCCTCTTGTCAGCTGCCGATTTCCGGACCACAGAAAACATCTGGCCTTCCGCCCACCAACATTATTCAAACCTAGCAAAGACATAAGCAAGGTTTGACTCCACCTAAGTCAAACACTTCTGCCAAATGCTGCTGCAGCAAGTTCTCCTCTCCAAGCCTCAAGAGGCTCCCCTTTGATTCTGTTTAAAACTCCCTGTCCTCGTACCGTGAGGGCAGAGGCCCGCTTGCATGATGCCGCTGCCAGAGCCGGCGTGATGTCTGCCAAACAACAGAGCCTCCAACAAATGTGCAAAGAATGAATACATGATTGACTTCTCCTAAAACCTCAGTTCTATCAATAGATGATGGGGTCAGCAGGGAACAGGCACTTACCTGCAGAGGAAATAGAGGCCACAGCGGAAAGGAACTGGCCTGGAACTCAAGCCACCACCTCCACTCTCCAAATACCCACACAACTTGATCACCACTGCCGACCCCCTGCTCATAGGCAGACTGTCCCCCTGCACCCAAGGGGGGGTCCCCTGCCCCGTGCCACAGGGTTGGACACCTGTAGCAGGCCACCCAGCCACACAGGCATCTACGAGACAGGGTCTAGCCAAGGACCAAGGCCGTCTCACAGAATTCAGGGAAGGAGAGGCCATGAAGAAAGGAAGTGCTTCCTACCACACAGCGGATATTCCCCCTGCCACTGCAGGCCTAAGTCTAACCTCCACAGCATGACCCAGAACACCTCCCAGAACTGATCCATGCCACCTCACAGGCCTCCGCCATGCCCCCACACCAGCCAGTGGCACTTGGAACTGAAGTTCGCCAGGTTCCTCCAGCTTGAGTCGGTTTGCACAAGCCACTTCCCCAACCTGGAGAAAGTTCCCAGCCTCTCAGATGAAGGTCAGGCACCACCGCTCTCAGGAACCATACCTGACACACCTGTGCACCGGCGCACCCACTTCTGGGAGAACTCAGACACCTAGCACCCAGCACCAGCCAGACACAGCGTAAATGCTCAGGCAATGTCCACATGTGGGTGATAGAAAAGAGGGAAAATCTGTAGGATGCAGCATGAGGCAAAGGGAAGAAGACAGGCTTTGCGGTCAGAGGAGGGATCCAGCCTCACCACCACGGAGACCCAGCAGGGCCCTGCCCATCCCCCTACCCCATCTCATTCCTAACGGGGTGGCTCGGGTCTCCAGAGAACCCAAGGACATCCATCCCCATCTTGCCAGCTGTAAGGCATTCAATGTTTAGGAAGGACTGGCTCCCTGACCCCCTCAGAGCCTGCAGCAAACACTAATCTCTACTATCACCTAGCTCTGATTAAACCAGCCAAGTACCCAAACTACTCAGACACTCTGCTTAGCACAGCTCCCACATCACTGAGGACAAAGTCTGAAGAGCAACAAATTTGTTTTCTGTGTGTCATCCAGTTAGGTCAGGCCCCCAGAGCCTCACAGAAAACACACGTCTGCAAACTTGCTCGCTTCAGGGCCCTGAAGGTCAGCAGCGGGCTTTCCACTCACAGGACAGGTCCCGTTTGGCCCAGCCTGTGTTCCAAAGGCTTCCAGCCTTGTCTTCGTGGGCCCAGAGGCCCTCCAGAAGTCCCTGCCTCTCGTCTTGCTCCAAAGCTGGCCACACTGGCCCAGGGCTCACAGATAGGCGCACAAGCACGTATATACCGGACCCCAGGAAACCCCCCCAACTCACGACAGAGCCACGGGAGCTGCATGCTGAGTGCCAAGGTCCATGCTTTCAACATCACCGCAGGACACCAGCAGATCCCAGGTGTTTGCTAGAAGCAGAGAACTCCATCACAGTCCCATCACCTCCTCTCCCACGTTTGCAGGGGGAGGCTTTACCAACGTCACAGCCACAGCCCCACAGCTGTCCATGGGCCCACTCACTCTCTATGACCCATGCTGACCCTTCTGGTGTCGCTAACCTGCAGATACAGGTCCGCCCCAGGACAGGCAAGGTTCCCATGCAGACAGAGCATGAGCAAACCCAAGGAAAGTTGCCGTCCCATCTCCTGGGATGTTCGGGGCCCAGCGTGTCCCAAAGTATGCTCATTCTATGGGTACGGTCCCCTGGCAGGGGACTGGGATGGACCATCTCTGCCAGCTACCACATGGCTCTGCCCATCGATACCTGGCTGCCATCCTGTTCTGTCCCACAGGAAGCTGAGACCCAGGCAAGCTGCGAGCGGCCTCCACTGCACCGCCTTCTTGCCAGGGAGACGCCCTGATCCCCAGCCATCTGCTGTTCCTGACCCACAGCTGCTCCCTCGGCCGGCGTGGCGAGGTCTGGGGTGGCCAGAGGATAGAGAGCCCGAGTGAGCCCTCAAATCCAGACCCAGGCACATGGGATGATTTCCCCCGGCTATTTCAAAACCACATACCCTCAACAGAGTCCACAGTTCTCCCTTCC
This sequence comes from Ailurus styani, assembly GCA_002007465.1. Lineage (NCBI taxonomy): Eukaryota > Metazoa > Chordata > Mammalia > Carnivora > Ailuridae > Ailurus > Ailurus styani. The sequence continues at coordinate 5,807,027 of LNAC01000028.1, read as the reverse complement.
TTCCTAAGAGCCAAAACCCATCCCTTCCTCTGCCCCATCTGCCCACACCCTTCCTCCTACCACCCCCCATCTAGGCCTGTGACCTCCTGTCTTCTATGCCAAGGACGTCTCCCAGCCTCAGCTCCGTCCCTGTGGCACTCCTGCTCCACACCAGAGCCAGTCACCTTGGCGTGCAAAGCCAACCTGTCGTGGCCGGCTGTCCTCCCCATCCCTCGGCCTGCTCAGCGGTCCCTGGCCTCTGTTCTGTGCTGCACACTCACCCTTGCCTTCAGAGGTCACCCCAAGCCTGCCCTGCCGCCTCCCACAGCACTCCTCCCCTGGCCCAGCCCCCTCCACCACCAAGGCTCCCCGAGTGCAGGAATCCCTGTCCTAGGGCCAGCTGCCCCTTTGTGCTGTCTGTGCGATCCTTTGAAGTGAAGAGCGTGTGCAAGAGAGGCCACACCTGGTGCACACCTGGCCACACCTTGAGCCCACCACACGTTCTGCCCACGGGCTTCCCAAGACCAGCGTGACAGGAGGGACACTGGGGATCCTTGCCAAGGACAACCTGCAGCCTCAGAGCCCCACTGCAATTAACACAGCCTGACACGGTCCAGGAGAACAGCTTCCAACAAGAGCTTCGGGGAACCCTCCCCAGGCAAGAGATTGGTAAAGCAGATGGAACCATTGGCCAATAAAAACAGACTTTCCAAGTACATGCCTCGTGATGTGGAGCTAATGAAAATCATGAAAGCAAGTCGTCTGGAATAGGTTCATCTTCTCCGGGGTAGAGGAACTCAAAGATTAAGGGTACAGAAAAGGCATGTGGTCCAATGACCCACGTGCACGCTGTTCCCCACCCTCCAGGGTCCTGTGCCCCTGTAACGACCCCCACCGGCGAGGCACAGCTACCCAGAGCCCCACTCAAATTAGAAACACCCCAAATGTTCATCAGCAGATGAATAAGTAAACAAATCGTTGTATGTACACATAGTGGGATACCACTCAAGAATAGAAAGGAATGCACTGTTAACATAATAAACCTAATATTGTGGCTGAATCTCAAAATATTGTGCTGAGTTAAAGAAGCCAGCCATCACTGACCTAAGGGTGGCCTCAGGGACACCCCCCCGCCTGTCCCCTGACTGCACGACCTCCACACGAGAAAGCATTGGGTGCTTTAAGAAAGCGGGCTCTCAGCGAGCTGCTCACCAGGGCATCCGATTTGGTGCGGCCGGGGTTCACCAAGACAGGCGCCGGCAAACACGGGGGCTACACACCCGCATCCATGCGTGTGCGACAAGGCGCCAGAGCCAGTGGCACCAGCAGCCTCGGGAAGGGAAGCCAGCGGCCGGCGGAGCAGGAGGATCCTCTGCCCCGTCCAGCCCTCAAGTCTTCTGACCACCGAGCCACACGAACACACTGCTTGTACACGCAAGGGTCTCCAGTCCCTTATGATCTGAAATCACACCAAAGACCACAGAAAACACGGACTCTACTCCCCACCCCACCAGGGCATCAGCATCTGGGCCCGGAGCTGCCTGGCATCCCCACACACTGCTGCCCCCACCAGCAACACACATGCCCGCAAATACAGACCCCGCTCACGGCAGCAGAGGAAGATCAAGACGACAGCCTTCAGCATTGAAACAGAAGTGCAGTGCGTGGATACATGTGGAAAATGAGCCAGTCTCGAGGGGCGTCGGCCTGGTGCTCCCTCCACACCGAATACAGCACCTGCCCCACAAGGAAGACTGGCAAGCGCTGGCAGAGACGGCCAGCTCTCCTGCCCTGACGTGGGCTCAGGCCTCGCCTGCTTGGCCTGAGCGCGCCCGCTGGGCCACAGCCAGCAGCCCCCGACACCGCCTCCCACACTTCATCTTGCCTGCCGCTACCGACGTGAGCACGCAGCCTCTCGCGCGCTCACCTCCTGGAGGGCAGCCAGCCGCTCCCGGGAACGAGCGGTCACCTGCGCATGCCACGTGCTGGGCCCTCTCCAGGTGGGCCGCAGACCCAGAGCCTGGACCCCTGGCACCCGGAGGAGGCCAAGAAGAAACAGAAGAATGCAAGCAGAAGCTGGTGGCCACGTCCCCAAACTGTCATCAGAGGAGCCTGCAAACGTGTGCAGAGTCACCGCTACAGCACAATGGGCTCCCCCGCGCGCCGAGGGCCAGTCACCCAATTCTCTCATCCGCCACCCACACATCACCCCAGCTCGTTTACACCTATTTTATACCTAAGTTTTACCTCCAAACAACTGCACCTGAGACTTGGGTCACAGGACACTGACGCGCAGACGGGACCATGACCACGTCCCTCCTGAGAGACGGCACCCCCGCTCCCTGGAGGGCTCTGGCCACTCCCTCCCCAGCCAAGCCCTCAACCCCAACTTCAGGCAACCGCCGTGGGCTTCGGGGACATAGTTTTGCCTGCTCTAAAACAATTTTTTAAAATTTCAATCGCTTTCTCTCTTCCACTCCTCAATTTGCACAGGTCCCTAATAAAATGCTATTCACAGAAAACCGCCCAACAGCCAATCTTGCCTTTTACGTAAGTCAGACCACCATCCTGGACTGCCAGCCCCATTACGGGCCGGCACTGTCACTCAGTCACTGGCCCGGGAGTCCCCACACTCAGAGAAGTTAGTGCTAACAGCACTCAGCCACTGGCTGGTTCTCATTCCACAGACCCCAGATTCCCCCTTCCCGTGGTCTTCCCATGGAGGAAGGGAGGCAACAGGACCTCGAGCGATAATTCTGTGCACCTCTCGCCCTCGGCTTCAATGGCAACAGTGTCCTTTCCCTCTCTGCCCTCTGCACACACTCCCTCCACATGCTTGGGTGCGTGTTTACGCACACAGGGACACCTCTGTACTCTATTAGACCAACCTGAATTCGCTTTCGAGTGAGAGAGGGTAAAAATGACAGAGGAATGACATGTCCCCTGGCAGTTTCCCCACAAAGGAGAGCTAGCAGGTCTCCCTCCCGGCATCTGCCCCACATCCTGCTGGGAGCTCAGTGGAAGGAGAGTGGGAGTCTGCCAGGATCATCGGCATGCGTGCCCCCAGGGTGCACAGGGTCAGCCCCACAGCAGCAGCTCCAGGAGACCCGTGTAGGCAGCCCTTCCCACAGGCACCGTGCAGTCTCCTACTCCGCCCTCCTCGCTTCCTCCCACCCGCCCGGCTCCCTGCAGCTAAAGGCCACAACCACCCCAGGCCATGTCGCTGCCCGAGCAGCTGGACTGCTGGCAAGCCCCGACGCCCAGACCAGCCAGAGCCAGCCGTCCTGAAGCCAGACACTTGAGGGGATCCGAGAGCACGTGCAAAGGTTTCCTCGTGGGCCTGCAGAGTAGCCTCGGCCAGGAGCATGTGCTCTTCAATGGAAGGTCAGGAATGCTAGATACACACTGCAGGCGCATCTCCCAGGCCGCAAGCCAGTGGCAGTCCACAAGACACACCCCTCTGCCACAGAGACTCCTCCTTCCGCCATCGAGTGACTCACTGAGAAGTGCAGACACTTGCTTTCAGCGGTCACCTGCCCACTGGGCCCTCGGGCACCAGCCCATACACAGTCTATGAGCATGGGCCACCTGGTGGGGCAAGGAAACCAGGCTCCTGCTCTAGAAGGGCCACTAATTCCAAGCCCCAGAACAGGCGTTCCAAGGTAGCAGCCACATGGAGAATGCCAGGCAGACGGTCTGCAGGCAGACAGCCCGCACTGCCCAGACCAACCAACAAAAGGCAACCGTCCCCCCCACAGACCCCCAAGCTATGTGTGGGCGGGCGGGGGGCGGGGTCCACACACCCTGCCTGCCTGCGGCTGTTCCGTCTGTGTCCGCAGCCAAGAAGGGAGGAAAGGACACGTCCGTCTCTTCTTGAGTGCCGCTGTCACGGTGCCTTAAAAAGCAAGATTTTGTCCCCTCTCTGCAGGCTAAGGGCAGTGAATCAGAACAAGAGGGATGACCCAGACCACTCTCCCACTCTCTCTACTCTCTCATTCCACCCCCCCCC
>LNAC01000028.1:5770358-5799300 GCA_002007465.1 Ailurus styani | reverse complement strand
CCAACCCCCACCCCCCGCCACTGCTCCCTGCAGCCTGCCCAACACACTGGGTCTCTGAAGGCCATGGAGGCTGCTGGGAAAACAGGCAAGGCTACCCCAGTGGAGGCCTCCAGCTCTGCAGCTCACGCTGCAGCCCCTCCCCACCTCCTCCACACAACCCCTGCAGTGTGGCCCCAGCCCCTCCCCACTGCCTAGAGATGGAGGGCCTGGGCACAGACGAGGGAGGGCCTGGGCACAGACGAGGGAGGGCCGGATCCTCCCACACCCCCAGGAGGAATTCAGTAAACCCTCTCCAAGTCTGCAGCAACTGGACATGGAGATGCTCCTCTCTCTCCAACATAATCCCCTGAGAACCCAGCAGAGCCTAATTTGTCTAAATCCTTCTGCTATCTGGCTTTAGACTTTTAAAACCAATTTAAAAGTAGGTACAGAGAGGTAGACAAGCCCTATCCACAGAGCTGGAGAAAAGCCCTCCAAAGCGCTTCAAGCGCCGAGCCAGAAGTGCAGACCACAGACGCCCTTCCATCTGGGAGCAGCCTCGCCATCTGTGGGGCCTGCGAGCACATGCAAGGACGGCCCCTGGAGAGTGGGGCCGAGCACCTCTGGGAGAGCGCTTCCCTGTTTCCATTCCCTACAGGGCTGCAAGCCCGGCCTGCCATGGGCACACAGACACAGAGGGGCCCGGACTGTGCCCAGACTGGTGTCAGCCCACTCTCGCATATCTGAAAAGGCCGCAGCTGGGCCCGCAGGGGACCCAGCCTGTCAGGGATGCTGCTCCCTCCACACCTCGCTGCACACACCCACTTCCAACAGCAAGCACAGGCCAGTCGAACTCACATCTGAAACCTCACCAGGGAGCCGGGGACAGCCAGCACTGCTCCCCCGGGGCCCAGGACAGGGCTGCAGTTGAAGGATGGCAGTTGTCAGGAAGCTCTCTGCTACACTTGTCTTCTGATTCCCCCGGAACACAACAGCATGAATAACACGGGCACCTTGTCACTGCCGCCAAGTAGGCCAGAAAAGGCCCCATCCTAAGTCACAAAACCACAGACACAAATGCACAAAAACAAAGCAGTCCTAACACCCTCACGACTCACTCGCCAAATGTTTACTAAATGCCACCGGCTGCCGGTACTTGGTGCTCACAAAGGCCAGCCCACCCTCCAAGACCCCAGGGCCCCTTAAGACAAGTCCCTGCTCTTCTTTCATAAGACTGAAGACCGCAAAGAGCCAGTAAAGAAATCAAACACATAAAAGCAGAAGCCAGGGCTCATTCACCAGAAGAACGAGCTGCTACTTAAGGCCAAGAGTAAGTCACGGGAGTGCCAGCTTCCACTGTTGGCCTCCAAAGGGAGGCCCCGGGCTGGGATGGACTCCCAAGTCTCTGGCCGCCGGCTGCACACCCCTGGGAGCCTCCAGGACTGGAACCCAGCACAGCACCAGGGCACAGGCCTGACGGACAGCCGAGGGTGGTGAGGCGCTTCTCTGGGGCCAAGGCTGCAGGACAACAGCTCTCGGCAGACAAATGAGTGAATGATGGAACGGAAAGGTTCACGGCTGAGGCCACCGAGGTGCCAGCATGTGAGGCCAGAAGGTGAAGCCCTTGCCTCCCTCCTCCTCCTCCGGAACCCCAGAGGGAACAAAACCAGGACCAAGGTGCCTGACAGCCGGCCACCCTCCTGAGCACCAGCATCACCTCGTGTATGGACGGACCCAAAACCCAGGTATCAGAGGTGGCGATCACAGTGAGTGCGGCCATAAAAGGGTCTGGGTTACTCAATGAGATGCTCTCTTAGACGGAATCATGTGCTTGGCCTCACCTGCCAGGGGAGACTGGCCCTGAGACCGGTTACCTGGCCAGTGGACAAGTGCTGCTGGGAAGCGGCCGGTCAGCACCTGGTTCCTGTGCTCACTGCAGGTGACAGGTCAGTTTCGGGGACACAGCCGCCAGGCTTCCACAAAACCCGTCCGTCTTTCGGCCTCCCTAGTGCCGTCAATCCCGTCAAAGCTGCATGCTTCCTGACAGGCACCACGCCCTCCCAGCCGGACTGAAACCAGGCCAGATTCGGGCACAAAGGGACAGGGGAAGGAGCCAAATCACAGAGGTGCACCCGCCACCAGCAAACTATTTCCTCTATAAAATGACAGGCTTGACTCCAGAGGGCCTCCACATGCATTGCATGCCCATTTAGTAAGGCTCCCCCTGGGCGGAAACTACTCAAGACGCTAGTTGAAAGCCAACCCACTGGAGGCTCCTGCCCTTGTCGCTGTGCTGTGGCCCCACAGTGAATTCTGCTGAGACCTTGGGAAGCACGCTGCCCAAACTCAGTGATGCCACTCATGTGCCAGGATGGAAATATAAAGAACGTTTCTGGAGGACAATTTAGCGTTGTCTGTCCACTTCAAACACGTATGTTTTTTTGAGGTAAAAAACCTACTTCTAAGACTCTGTCCAACTAATAAGGTGCTGCTTCCAGGGGCCTGAGGTCACTGAGAGCTCGTCCACGTTACACAACACTGGATAGCCCTTCAGTTCAGTAGAGCTCGCTGGTGGCGCAGAAGGACCGGCGGAGATAGAGGGACGAGACGTGCAGAATCCAGACTGAGCACCGAGTGAGAGCTTGCCACGTGCATGTACCAGGTGGGGGTCAGGTGCCCCCCTGTGGGGCAGCTGAGTCCCCTTCTCTGACAACGGCACCCTGGGCACAAGAGCCATGTGATGGGGACCGGGCAGTAGTGACATGGGGCGAGGATGAGGGGGGCCTGAGGAGCACAGGGGTGGGCCCCACCCAAAACAAAGGCTTTATAAAGCATGCCTCGGCACCCCCTCCCCAGCCTGCCATCATCCATAGGTCAGCTACATGGAAGGGGGACGCACGACTGACCATGTGCACACCCAAACAGCTGCCGTGACAGCCAAGGGCATGTGACTTTTGGCACACCATCAGGACCCCTCTCGCTCCAATCATGTCCCAACCCAAGACATGGGGAGCCACACACCTGCGGGCCACTACAGTCAGTTCTGCCTTCGTTAAAATTCCAAATAAAGGGCATCACAGGGCATGGTCTCCAAGCATCTGGCGTCAGCAGGACTCGCAAGTGCGCACAGCAGTCTGGCCTGCCCCATGGACATGCCACGTTCCATGAACCTGCGCCCCTACTGACGGACATCCTGGCTGTCTCCACGTTTCAGCTGTTCGGAATCACACCACTGGGAATATTTAGGGTCTTTATGAGGTCACGTTTTCATTTCTCTTGGCTAAGAACCCAGGATGCAACTGCCGGGTCCTGTCGTAAACATATGGGAAGCTGCCAAATGGCTTCCCAAGGACAGAGCTGCCCTCCCCTCCCCACTGCAGTGAACACACGCCACCTCTGCTCAGACCATCACACCTGGTGTGGCCGGCCTCTGGTCCCAGCAGCTCTACCAGGCCAGCTGCGGCATCTCACATGACCTTCACCTGTACCCCCAAATGACAATGATGTGTAACGTGTGTCACGTTCTTACTCCTGTCTACGGACCCTCTTCTGTAAAGTTTCCTGTTCAACACCTTTTGCTCAGCTTTTAAAAACTGGCCATTGTCCTATTCACTCAGAATTCTACACAAATCCTGGATACAAATCTTCCGTCAGGCCTATGTACACACTGCAAATGCTTTCTCCCTCCTACAAGAGGGTTTGCCTCTTTTTTGTCTTAACTGTTCTTTCCAAGAGCAAAGGTACTTTTTCATTTTGGGGAGCTCCAAGTTACCAATTTTCTACATCTCTGGTGCATGCTTTTGTGTCCTAACCTTCCAGAAGTCTTGGTTTTCACCCCAGGCAGGTGCACACCCCACTGGTTCAATGCTGGAATGTTAAGAGACAAGAATCCAGACCTGACCACACAGACATCTCACTGCACCAGCACCGTCTATGGAAGACTGACTCTCCTACCGAACTACCTTGTCACCTTCACAGAAACCAAGAGACTCCACGCTCTTGAGTTATTCCTGAACTTTCTAGTCTTTTCTGTTGACGCATATGTCTATCCTTACCCCATTACCACACTGCCCAGACCAATACGGTTTATAACGTGTCTTGAAATCAACCTTTGTAAGCCCCTGGTTTTTTTTTAAGAACAAGTCTATAAAATTTTAGAATCAGTCTGTTGGTTTCTACCAAAAGAGCCTGCTGGGACTTTGGCTGGGATTGCACCGGATGTATGGACCAATTTTAGGAAACTGGTGTCTCAACAACATGAACTCCTCCAATCCACGAGCACAGTGTCTCTCTCAGGAAGAACACACACTCTACAACATACAGATTTCATCAAATTTATCCCCAAGCACGTCATGTCTCTGAGGCCACAGTTGGCGGCACGTATTTCCAACGGCTGGCTGCCAGTACACAGAAATGCAGTCCACCTTTGTAACCGTGGGCCTGTTAGACTCACCAACTCCAAGTGGCTCTTTACAAATTCCTTTGAGATTCCTATGTGGATGATCATCTCGCCTCAAACCAGAGGCAGCTTTACTTCTTCCTGTCCAGCTGCACATCTTTCTGCCCTGGCCCACTGCGCCACCGCCACAGACGAGGAGTGGGGAGAGGGCACGCAAGCCGCAGGGTCGGCAGGAGCCGCGCCTGGGGGGGCCCCTTCCACTCCTACTTCACCCAGAGGTTTTCACCATGCAAGGGGGTTGAGCTCTCACAAATGCTTCTGTGTCTACTGAGATAGCATGTGGTCCCCTCCAATCTATTAAAACAGTGGTCACACATACCAGTGCTCTGAGGGGAGGCACCCTTATGTTGCTGCAGATGCTCCCTTCTGCTCTGTCCCCCCCCCCCCCCGTTAGTCCTTCTCCGGTGCCCCAGACAGTCACTTCCAGGCTGACACGGATGCAGAGTGTCTCCTGGTGTCTGCCTTCAGCACCTTCAAATCATTCCCCACCAGGTCACGCTCCCAGGGTAAAGCTGTCCGCACCCAGGCACTCCCTGTGTGCTGCGGCTGAATCCCTCACTCAGCTTTCAAAGCCCGGAGATGGAGACATCAAAGCATCCCACCCCCCCTCCCTCCCTCCCCACAGCAGCCTCCCCTGGTGCACGTCGCCCCACCCAGCCTACAGCACCATTCCCTCCCACCCAGGACTCTCCAAGTCCCAAGGCCCACCTGCCTCCAACCCAGGTGACCTGCAGGCTGGAGACAGGTGTCCAGGAACATCTGGGTGGACAGGGCTGCCTGGCAGGTGAGGAAACAGCCAAGGGGCTTCCCTATTGGTTTACACTGCCTGACCTACCCCAGCCAACTCCACTCAACTCTCCTGACACCTCTGGGCTCCTTGGGGCCTAAAAAATCACAAACTGGGAGAAGGGTGACAAGAGTCATGCTGTGTGAACTCCACGGGGTTTTGGCCTTTCCAGGTATCAGACCTGATCTCTGTTCCCAACTTCTGTAGGGCCACAGGCCCCTCTGAGAATGTGCGAAAAGCCACAGCCCGGTGCACAGAGGACAGCCCGTGCAGAGAATATCTGGTCTGAAACATCAGAAGCTCACAGGCACCAAGCATTTAAGGATGATAAAGAAGCGGGTCAAGGGGCACCTGGGTGGCTCAGTCAGTTAAGCGGCTGCCTTTGGCTCAAGTCATGATCCCAGGGTCTTGCGATCAAGTCCTCCATCGGGCTCCCTGCTCAGCAGAGAGCCTGCTTCTCCCTCTCCCTCTCCCTGCCACTCAACCTACTTATGCTCTCTATCTCTCTATCAAATAAATAAATAAAATCTTAAAAAAAAAAAGAAGTGGTCAAGAACAGGGTAGGTGTAGGAGAGTCAACAGGGGTGGGTGGGACAGCCAACGGGGGCTGACCAGCCACCCACAGATGCCCTCACCCCCCTGCTCCTCTGGGCCCCTGCCGTAGCATGCAAGTCCCACGCAGAGCGGCAGAGGACCAGGAAAAGCTGCAGGCAGCAGGTGTGGGGCCAGAAATCCACAGGGACCCCACTGCTCTGGAGGTGCAAGAATCAGGATCACGGGGGTGGGGGTGCCACCTAGTGGCGGCAGCCCTCAAAGCCCAGGAGACACTGGACATGGACCAGGGCCGGTGGTAACCACACACACCAAGTGAGTGCCTTCAGTCCCAAAGTGACAACAATGCCTTGGCCTAAAGGCCAAGAGACTCAAGTCTGCCAGGTCAAAAGGCCCTCCTTGTTCCTCCAGCTCCTACTTCCAGGTCATCTGCTATACACCAACCCACCGCGATCTCCCAGAGGTGGCCAATCGTGTTTTGGGGAGGCAGGCCCCCGAACTAGGACACACCCACAAACATGTTTCACAGGGAAAAAGCTCCTTCCGCGAGCAGATGTGGAAGATGAGGCACGAGCTACCCCCTAAAACACATGAGGGCCAAGCTGGAGCCAGACACATCTGGCCATGACTCAGTATGGTCTGAACCAGTCCTCTCGTCCCCTGCCGCACAGAACATGGCAAGGGTGACGGAAGGCATCCGTCCTGGACCCACTCCAGGCAGTTCCACCTCCAGCCACCCAGACAGCAGTCTCAGAGCTCCTAACCAGGGCTCATCCTTCCTTCCCATGTCCCCCGTGCACAGACCCCAACCTTTCCCTGTGCCCTATTTCCCTCTGCATGTTTCCCACCCCATATTCAGTTTCACCAGATGTGGGCTCCTACAAGTCCTTGTCCCTGCACAGAAATCCTAACTGCCCAAAACCTAGCAAAAAAGGAGAGCCAAACTCCTCCTCATAGCACTCAAGGTCATGTGAAACTCAAGTCCAGTGCCCGGCAGGCTGACCCATCTGTACCCAACTCTCCACACAGCTCTGACGACAGGCAACACACAAGTCTGTGACCCACCAGCTGTTATACGACACACGTACTCATTTCAGTGGGGCAGCCTGCCCGGAGCACCCTACTGGGGACAGGAGGAATAAAGAGGAAGAGCTAGGGTTTCCGAAGTGCCCCCAGAAGGGACCAGAAACCGCATGACAAAGCACATGAAAGGAAACCTGCCCCCTACAGGAGCCCTCAACAACAGCTGCTAGGAGCCCAGGACCATGAGGATGCCGCACCTGCCTCTCTAGAAGCCTCCAACTGCTCAGAAGAGACCCGAGCGCATGAGGCTCCTCTGCAACATGGGACTGTGCTCCCCCCACACACAGAGCGTGGCCCGCACTGCATTCCCAGAAGCGAGAAAGCAGAGCCAGGCACGGACTTGAAGAGGGGCACGCTGGCCAGGGGTCGGCAGAGACGCCAGCCTCTGCTCTACACAGTCCACTCGCCTACCACTGACCCCAAGGGGGCCCAACCACCCCTCCCTCTCCCTCACCAGGCCCGGCCACCCAGTGAATACACAATACACACCAGCAGGCGACCAGGCAGATGCCCCACCCCAGCCAGCAGTCAGCTCCCCGCATGCCAGCCACACTCAGGTTGGAAGTGAGACCAGAGGGCCGGAGGAGTAGCCACACTTTCCCTCCGGGCCAGAGACAGCTGCCAGCTGTGCCCCAACCCGGCCCTGACTGATGCTGAGTGCTTTGTGGCCCATACTGGGCTTTCAGACCTGCCGACAGCTGGTCCGATCCGGCACGCGTGGGCCTCTGATCTCCCACACAAGAAAGAAGTCACGGAGGTTTCTCTTCTGAAGAGGCTCCCTGGGAGCAGGAGGGAAGCTTTCCGGTGAGTTAATAAGCACAGAGAGCAGGAGGAAGCACAGAACAGTTAGGCCCTGCTGGGCCGGCCCTACATGAGCCTGGGTCCTGCAGGTGCAGTTCAACCACGATCGGCAACCTCGTCTGTCCTCTGTGATTCAGCCAGGCAAAGAGCTGATGAGGAGACATTTTCAAGGGATGCACAGTGGAGTCAATAATGCTGATGGGCACTGCCACAGGTTCCAGAACCAGCCACAAGACAGTGTCATCACAGGACAGCTCTTTAAAGAAGTTTCTCAATCTTGGCCCAGTTTCCAAGAACAGTGTGAAAGACAACCAAGAAGCTACAGTCTTAATGTCACACAAGCAGACAAAACAAAGGGCTCTTGAAACAACATAGCTCCAAGGACTCATCCCAAATGATCCATCTTCCACCACCCCTCTCCCAGGCTGGAACCACCAGACCGTGACAAAGCTGTGGAGAAGAGTCAGTCCACAGTGGGGCCCACGGAGTCCTGGGGACTGAGGGAAAGGCGGCCACACTGGAGAAAGCGGGCCAGCAGCCCCCAAAAGGACGGGCAGCAGAATGTGTAGGACTGGGGGCGGGGGTGGGGGTGGAACGATCCCCGCCCTGGTCCTGCCCATCGGAGAACGAGATGCCAGCTCCCCACCCAGCAGCCCCGCCACAGGCCCTCTGCCTCCTGCCATTCCCCCAATGGCAGCAGCTCACAAATGAGCCAAGGCTGCTGCGCAGGCCCACCAGGCACGATAATCCTCCACGACGGTGTTTTCCCTTTTCCCCCCAAAACTCGGTTCATCTCCACTGTTTGTATTTGCCTAAAAGAAACAGCCTGCCCCAAAAGCAATGATTCCCTCAGCATCCACACAGAAGTCCTTTCACAAAGGCCGACGCCCAGGGCCATCAGATCTCTCCCAGCGCTCTACCAGCTGACCTTAAATAAAGAAGTTACTAGGACTTCAGTGGGAGGGTCACTTCGGTCCCATTCCCCCTGTGGTGCAAGTACCTCATCCAACCTGAGTGTCCCCAGTAAGAGCCACCTCGGCAGCCTCTAGCAGGGCAGCTGCTGGCGACGCCAAGGAGGCAGGGCCGCACTACCAGCAGTGCCCACCAGCCCCCTGCACCCCATGGCACTGGCACCCTCCGCCTACCTGATGCTCAAGCCCGTGCTCTGCTCCAGCTGCTCCCAACTCTGCAGCTTCGCCAGCAGCTTCTGGAAAGACAAGGAGGTGAGTGCTAAGAGCACCATGACCCCAGCATCTCCCCAACGAGGCCTCCACAGCCATCTGCAGCCCTTCATCACGCAACCCCACCTCAGTCCCCAGACCAAAGAGTCTCACGCAAAAGTGACACTGATGAGGAGTATAAGTCTCCCTGATCCCTCAGAAGAGCCTGCTTTTATCTCTGAGCTGAATGCCCAAGTGCTCCGAGTCTGCTCCGGAGCAGAGCTTATGCCCACCACAAGCACGCTCAGCACCTCATCTGTTCCCACACGAGTCAAGTCAGAGTCTCAGCCAATAAAGCACCGCACAGTGGGGACAGTGCTGGCAAACAGCCTCATGCTCGGTCATATAAAAACAGCCCGCACCCCAGGGCAGACCCACGTGCTGAAACCACAAGAACACGCTACCTCCGCCACGCTTCAGGGGCTCCACAGGACACCAGGCCCCAGGGCAGATGCACTCCCCCACCGGACATGGTCGACTAGGGCCCTGGGCCCCACTGGGAGAACAGGAGAAGGTGGGGACATCTCCCATGTGGCACTGCGCGCGGGACTGCCTGACCCTGCATCTCACACTCTCTCCCACGCTCACCCGCATCCCATGTTGGAGTCCTCCCCTCCTCTTCTAGAATGTAAGCAACGTGAGGGCGAGGACCTCATACCTCTGTCTGGCCTGCCCTCACCTCCACCTGGCCAAGCGCCCTGCTGGCATCACCGCATTCACGCAGTGACTCGATGGCCCTATCACATGTGGGGCACGGGCTGGTGAACAACTCTGTCGCTAGAGCCGATGCTCAGTGACCACCCACCAAGGGCCAGGCCCTGTTTAAGCACAGGACGTGAATTCGCTGAGGCCTCACAACCCTGCAGGGCAGACGCCGTTGCTCCTCGTTATATAGACAGACAGGGAGGTTAAGTAACTTGCCCAGGGTCGCACAGCCAGCAAGCATCCACGATAGGATTTCAGGTGAGGCAGTGTGACTCTGGAGACCAAATCATAACCAATTTCAGAACTGCTCAGAGGAAACGCTGCTCCATCTGGAGCTGCGTTGTCAGCCTACATTCATATGTAAGCCAGCACCCTAGAGGAGCTGGGCTCCCACCCTGTGAGACTATAGGCGGCCCATCTGACCAAGTGCAGGCAGCTACCAGCACACTCCCACCACCCAGGAAACAACAGACGCCCCCGTGGCTTGTAGGGGAGGCAACACACGAGGACAGCAGGACCCAGGGCCAGAGGCCAGGAGGCTAAGTGCTGGTGTCACCTGTGTGCACTGGGTGAGACAGAACTGCTGCACCCCTGCATGCACAAGGGGAAGGGGTTGGGTCCTCCCCACATGTCACCCCTCTGACTTCCCGCCCTGTGTCCCCCACCCACACACGTGACCACCGGCCCACTGCACTCACCCAGCCAAGTCTCCCCACCACGGGCCAGCTCACGAGTGCCCGCACAGAAGGCCAGGCATAGTTCTGTGGCCGCCATCCATCCCACACCAGTCAGCACTTCCACATTTCAGGAGGGGAACTGGAACGCCAGACCAAAACCCCCAGGATCCCCCAGAGGACACCCACAGGGAACAGACCACTGGCTCCCAGACCCCACCTCCTTCTCCAGCTCCAGGACGACCAGACTCTCCTGCATCTTCTCCTGGCGTCCCAGCCGGCGCCGCAGTCCCTCCAGCTCCTCCCTGAGCAGCCCATTGGTCTCCCGCATCTCCCTGGCAGGGCCAGAAACAGAGTCCCTCAAACTGCCACAGGCCCGGGAGGAGGAGCACCACCTGTGCCGCCCTGCACCCGCCGGCCCGGTGCCCGCCTCACCGCAGGTAGGCGCTCTCCTCCCGCAGCTGCTTCAGCTCCCTCTCCAGCTTGGGCAGCCGCACCAGCTCCGACTTCATGTTCTTCACGACCACAGCATCCTGTTCCTGCAGGCACAGCTTCTGCTCCAGATCCTGAGTGCGGCCAAGGATAGAGAGGACAAAGTCGACCACTGTGGCCCGGCCGCCCTCCAAAACACCAGGTGTGCCTCTGTGCCGTGTCCTCGGTGTTGGTCTCCAGGGGAACCCCGAGTGGTGCTACAGGCTGGGTCACACCTCTGCGCCGCACTGCCCTGGAGGCCAGGGCCCTGGCACACACCTGCCCAAGGACAGGCAGCCAAGGCTCCCTGAACAAACACATCAGTAAGACGCAGCACTGCTCCCCTGCCAGACCCGCTCCTGCCACAGCAGCACCTGTGTAACAAGCAAGTCTGCTCCATGCTGACGACAGCCTTTCCTTTGTGATCTGCAGTCCCCTTGAGACACCCTAGGGACAGCTGGCATCCATCAGTGACAAGTCACCGAACAAGTTCAGTGCGTGAGACCAGGACCAAATCAGTCAACAAACATTAACAGGGCCCAGCTCTGTGCCAGGTACAGGGTCAAGTGGCGGGCACAGGGCAACACAGGACACAGATAAGGTCTCTGCATAGCAGGTCCGGGAGAAAGGCAGGCACCACACTACACAGGTGAGCACACTTTGGGAGGCGGGCCAGGGGGCTGAGCAGGAGTGAGGTGCCAGAGCCGGGCAGGCCCCAGAGCCAGAGAACAGCACACGGGTGAGCAGAGGCAGGAGGAGCCAGGAGGCCAGAGGCCTGACAAGGAAGCAAAGCTAGGGGGAGGTGGGGGGGCAGCAGCCCCAGCCCCGAGCACAGGCAAGGCACACACAGAGCTGAGCAGCCGTGTCAACAGTGCAGCAGGCACGGGCCACTCACGGTCCCCGGACGACAGAAGCGTGCCCCAGCTAAAGCGGCAGGATGGCTGAGACCACCACCGGGACATCACCGGACACAGCCTGCGCCTGAGATGGAGTAACGCACCCTGATCCTCTGCTCCTGGTCGGCCCTCGCTTCCTGGCTGGCCTGGAGCTCCTGAACCTTCTGATTAGCCTCCTGACATTTCCTATTGAGACAAAAGCACATCATGTGCAGGAAGAGGTAAGTGGTGAAGTCAGAAGCTGCCCTTCCCCTGGAGGCTCTCCCGAGTGGACCCTCAGGCCCCAGAACGCTGTGGCCTCAGTCACCTCAGGTTGGGGCACTGGCTAAGTCCACACCCTCAGCTTTCCTCCCTCGCCTCCACAGCGCATCCCTGGCACGGCCACAGCCACGGACCCTCCCGTGACCACCCCCCGCCACACGCCCAACCCTGCCCAGAAGTGTCCAAAGCTCTCCTAGAACAACACCGTAAAGGGAAAGGCCTAGATCACTGGGAGAGAGTTCCACCCTCTGACCTTCCAGATGTCCATGCCTGCTCAGAACGGAGCCTCCGCCTGGACAGTCCCACAGCGCACCCGCCCCAGGGGTGCCCCACACAGTCTTTAAAGCCTTGCTTTTTGCTTCTCTGCAAGCAGGCGTCCCAGCCCCCGGGAAGAGAAGAAATGACTGTTCCCCACTGTTGTTCTCAGAACATTTAAAACACTCATCGTCCTCACTTCAGTGGCCCCTGTGTCGACTGCCAACAGCCTAAGGATGGGGAGGACAGACCAGAACGGCATCTGTAGGTCCTCAGGGCTCAGCGCAGACAGCACACACGGTCACTGGGTGCTCAGACCACAGAGGACACAGGATGACGAGCCCGGGCCTTCCTATTCATGGTCTCCCAGACCAGTAACAACCGGACACACAGCTCCGCACAGGCCCCAGCAGGCTACAGGCTGACTGGACCCAGGGCAACCCGCGGGCAGGCTCACCTGGCAAAGGGGCAGGGCCCCAACCCAGCACAGCCACTCACTTGTGCTGCAAGGCCAGCTGCTCCTTGAGCTCCTGCTTCTCAGACTCCAGGCTCTTCACCTGCATCTCCTGGTTCATCATGCTCCACTGCAACTCGGAGACCCTCCCCTTTAACGCAGTGATGGTCTGAAAGGGGGGGGGGGCACAGCGGCTCACAGGCTGTGACGCACAGACAGACGTGAGCTCCTGACCCACAAGCCCACAGACAAATGCCCCTGAAAGAGCCTGCACCTGCCATGACCCTCCCGCAGGCACAGACCAAGCCACCTTCTCCTTTATGACACACGACCTCCCCTCAACCCAACCCCAGAGTACCTGGCCTGCAGCCTGCCTCACGTTTCCCTCAACCAAATGGGAAAAGACTCTGTCATGGTGATGGGCTGCCTGCCGAGACAGGCCTGTGCCCCGTGACATTTGTCACTTGGAACCTTCACTTGTGCCCAATGTGCTCGTGTGGCTCTCCCTCCACACCTGCCCTGGTCTCTCTGCCCCGAATGCCCCCACCCTGTGAACCACAGTCAGGTCCTGCCAAGAGGTCAGAAACAGGGGACTGAGACCATCTTCAGAACAGAGGAGCCACAGGAATGCCGTGCAGACCTCATGCCCCCAACCAGAGGGCAAGAATGGGGCCAGACATCCACTCTTTGGGAAAGCGCAGGCATGCCCTCAGCCAGAAAGCAGAGGCTGGGGAGGCTGGCCCAAGGCCGAGCTCCAGGACCTTTAGGGGTAGACCTACTGCCCTTGCATGACCGCACCCTCACCAGGTGACCTCCTAGTGACCACCTGGTGACTGCTCTCAGTCTGTGGCCTTTCCAGGGGAAGTCAGCGCACCGACCAGGTCACCAGGTAAGTCCACTCAGAAAAGCCCCTGTAAATAACCCTGGAGCGGAGGACAGGGACCCGGTCCGGCAAACTCCCTGCAGTCCCAGAGCACCCCTGCCAACAAGGAGGCCTGACACGCTCTCACCTGGCCCGGGGGCTCATGCCAACCCAGAACCCACATTACCCAGGGGAGGCTGACACAGGCCACCCACTTCCGTACTCCATCCATTTGCACGGTCTGCTCAGTTACAAGGATGCCTATCAACCTGGGCGTCACAGAAGAATGAAGCTACAAAACTACATTTGACTACGAAAACAGCCTTTGACAAGTCTTCCTAAATCTAATTAATGCACACTGGACACCAGGTGTTGCGCGGGACACAGGGATCAACGGCCAGCGGCACACAGGACCCGACTGTGGGGGAACCCAGCACTCAGCAAGAGGACTTCCCGGTGATGAGCATACAAGCCAGGCACGGTGGACAGAGTATGTGCAGGGGCAGTGACGATGGAATCACCAGGGAAGGCTTCTCCAAGGAGGTACAAAGGAACAGAAGTAAAATTCAGAGTCCTCCATCCTGAATGGCTGCCACCTCCCCACCCTGGGCCCCTTTCTCATCCTCTTTGCAACCTATGTGGCAAAGGTCTCCCCGCCGGCCTCACTCTTCACTGAAAGGAGCGCAGGCCCTGCCCTGCCCCGTGGGCCCTTGACCAGCCTCCAGAACACAGCCTAGGCAAGCCAAGGGTGACACAGGGACTTGTCTTGAGGCCGATCACGGCTCCTCTCCTGCCAACATCCACATCAGAAGACAGATGTAGGAACAACCTTAACATGCTCTCCAGCGTTGCCAAGGCAAAAATAACCTGCAGCCTGCTTCCCGAGATCTATCAAGTGGAGAAAAGCACGCAGAGACAGAATACCAATGATCCCGTGCCCTGCTCCCTCCCCAGGCAGCACTTCATCTTTTCCTCACTCCACCCGTGATCCGCAGCGCCACAGCAGAGGGACAGGGAAGGTCAGGAGAGTCCAAGTTTCACCAGCATCTATGTTCGGGTTCTGTTTCTAAAATTTATATAACCTTCAACTGGTAGAGACAGTAAGGACTACAGTTCATCTATGCACTGGCTTCAAAGACGTTCTCAAATACTAACAGAACAACTAATAATCAAAGAAATGCAAATCCAGGGGCAACACTTACATCTTTGGAAAGGGGGAAGAGAAAAACACAAGTGTTTCCAGAAGATGCCACCATCCACGACAGGTAAGGCCACAGGGAATCCAGAGCCCTCAACAACACTGCCAGGACCACACAGCAACTGGTAGCCAAAGCCAGATGCTGTCCCCAAAGACCTGGAACCCCACTCCTAGGAATATGTCAAAATCAGTCACAGAAGTCAAAAGCTACTTGCTACCCACCACATATATGTGCACGTACGTACATCCATCAGGATGCGTGCACATAAGAAAGGTGTTTTAAATGACGAAATGCAGACTATTTAACCACAAAAGTCATAATAATAAAGATAAAGTATTTGATTTATGAACTGAAGGTCACCGAGTGGAAAACAAGTTTTTTTTTTTTAAAATGTATTTATTTGAGGGACAGGGGGAGATAGCAAGAGCATAGGGAGGGTAAGGGCAGAGGGAGAAGCAGACTCCCCACTGAGCAGGGAGCCCGACGCAGGACTTGATCCCAGGACCCTGAGATCATGACCTGAGTCGAAGGCAGACACCCAACTGTCGGAGCCCCTGAGGTGCCCCAGAAAATGAGTATTTTTACTAGGATTACTACGACGAGAACACTGCACACACAAGGCAAGGAGGCAGAGGAAACTGCCTAGTGCCCCTGGGCACCCATACCTCTCCCCTGAGAAACACCCCCTCCCCGGGACAGCCCTTACCTCGCCGGCCGTGGCCAGGCCATCCTCCTTCTCCCGCAGCTTCTGGCCAGCAGCGGCCAGGCTCTGCTCACACAGCCTGTGGCGCTCCAGCTGCTCCTTCATCTTCTCCTCCGCCTCGGCCTCCCGCTCCTGCAGCTGCCGAATGCGTGTCAGCAGCTCCTGGTTGCGATCCACCTCGCGCTGCCAGAGCGGAGAGAGTGAGCAGGCACGGGGAGGCCCACCCCAGCCCTCCCTCAGGACAGGGACCCCTCTGACACCAGTGCCGGCCATGCAGCAGGCCCCTCTCACACCACCAGAGGTGAGGTCCCTCCAGGCAAGTCCTGTCCCGCAGCCCAGAATCTGATGCGGGGAAGGCAGCCCAGGACTGAGACTCCTCACTCTCACTCTGATGGACCCGGGCCCGGGGAGCAGGGGGGTCGTCTTGGGAGTTGGCAGTCGGCCACTTAGGAGCTCATCCTCAGCCCCAAAAGCAAAGGGACCACCGAGGGGACACCTGATGCTGCTGACCCCGGGCCTCTCCCTGGGAGGTGGCGTAGCAGGAGGCCCGCCAGCACTCCCGAGGTCAGAGCTCAGACCAGGCCTCTCCAGCGAAGCATTGAGGAGGAGCTGAATGAAGGCGGAGGGACCCAGCCCGCTTGTGGGAGCTGCAAGTCTGGCCTCTGAAGAGTCACGGGACCCTTCCACAATGCAGGGCCCTGAGCAACACACCACAGAGAGGGACCTACCATCTCTCTTCGGGCTGCCTGTCCCAAGTATGCACGGGGCAGTCCCTGTAGGTCCCCAGACCTCAGACAACAACCAAAGTCTCACCATCTGAGAGCTTCTGAGATCCCCACCCACAGTCAAACTGGCAGTCCCTGAAAAACCATGATAGATGTGTAAGACTCCACGGGACAATCTGAAAGCCACCAACTCAGATGGCTCCAGGTCACATTCAGCCGTGTCTGTGGGTGGGAAGGGAGAGGCCTCTCAGAGGGAGGCCAAGCTCAGTGAGGACCCGGGATTAGCTCAGCCCTGCACCCTCCGATTTCCCTAAGAAAAGACTTCCACCAACCATGCAACGATTGCCCCCTCACTCATTCCAATGTATTCTAAGCATGTATAATGTGCCATGGCCTGTGCTACACCCTGGAGACCCAGGGCCCAGGACAGGTCTTGTCCTTGCCAGACTAACGGCGCAGGAAAATTCCAATAGCTCCATACCCCCTGCCGTCTGCCCGAGAGCCAGGGCAGTAGCCCCAATTCCTACCATCTGATGGCCCCTGGTGCCACCTGCAGCCCTGATAATGCACCTTCAAGAGCAGCAAGATTCCCACAGCCTCACCCTGTCCCTTCACACCAGTCCCTCCAGGACTGTCCGTGCTAGGATGACGCAGAACATCAGCTAAACCCCCACCTTAAGAGGAAGCCCTGGGAGCAATGCCAAGGCCACGGGACCCACTCATAGGCCATGTTCCTGGCTACTAGACCCACGTGGCACACCACAGCCAGAAGCCTGCATATTAGGGTCGAATACATCCAATTAGCATCATACCCTTGAAGACATCCGCTATTTTCACAGGACTAGAAAAGTGTGCAAATATGCCACATAAGGCAAGAATGGGGCCAGACATCCACCCCTGGGGAAAGTGTAGGCAGGTCAGAGACTTGCCGGTCCAACGCTTTGCCTGAATCTTGGCAGCATTTCCACAAATCATGAGCACTTATTGAAAACCTCTGGCAAAGTGATGTTGATCGAAGCAAAAGAAGAGATTTACGACCTCAATAAAAACCAATCACCTTCCCTAGGTAATGGGGGGTGGCACTTGCCCAGTTTGCCCCAGGTGAGCCAGGGACAACAGGAAGTAACCCCAAGACCGGAGATCCTTGCTCTGAGGCCCTACAACCACGTGAGCAAGATTGGCCTGGCGTGCACCTGAGACCTTTACACAACCCGGTGACTTTCTAAGCCTGTCACACTGTGGTACCTAGTATTTCTGCTGGGTTTATACCCTAATTCTTTGGAGCAGGGAGTGGGTGGGGGGGTGGGGGTAGCAGGGAGAACAGGCAGCCCAGCAGAGAGGCATGCCCTGGCCGGGCACACATGGCGGACAGCTGTCCCCTGCACCCTAATCCCCCTCGAGAACATCAAGCACAGCTTCAGTCTGTGGCCTAACAAGACAGGTCCCGGCAACCCAGAGGCAGAGGACCCAGGCTCCCAACCCCTCAGGCTCACCTGCCTTATAACCTGGCAGGCACCATGCACAATGCCCTGACGCCACGGCCACCTGTTCACACCCACCTCATAGCACCTGGCACTGGTGCTGGCCGCCCGCTCCAGCTCCACGCGTGCTCTCTTGTGGCTCAGCTCCATCTGTATCTTCTCCCGCTCCACCTGGACGACCTGGGACTTGGAACGGATCCACTCTGCTCGTTCCTCCAGCTGACCAGGTCACACCCGGGGGAAAGAGAACCCTCAGCAGCTGTGCCAAATAGGTGAGTGGCTTGTCCAACACTCACACTGACCACTTGCCGCCAACAAGGCTCATACTCAGCCTTTAGGAAGAAGGGTGGATGCTGGGCCCTTCGTTGGAAAATGGGTGGGGGGAGGCAGAAACAAAGAAGAAGTAATAACGGGAAGAAAAAAGTATACTTTGAGGTGACAGTGTGTAGGCTCGTTCTAGAAAAGAGGGCAAGTTAGTCTCCTATTGCCGTGTAGCAAATTACCACAAACTTAGCAGCTAAAACCCCAAGTTATCGGCCAGGGTCTATGGGCAAAAGGCCAGGCACACCGGCCAGGGTGTCTGATCAGGGTCTCACAGGCTAAAATCAACACTGGCGGCCAGGCTCTAAACTCATCTGGACCTTGGGATCCTCTTCCACACACAGATGGCTGGAGGACTAAGGTGCCGCTTCCTTGCTGTCAGTCCCGGGGTGCTGTCAGCTCCTCAAAGCCACCCACACCCCTTGCCATGTGCCCTCTCCACCTCCGAAACCAGCAAGGGAGAATGCCCCATAT
Organism: Ailurus styani; assembly: GCA_002007465.1. NCBI lineage: Eukaryota > Metazoa > Chordata > Mammalia > Carnivora > Ailuridae > Ailurus > Ailurus styani. Next base: position 5,780,938 of record LNAC01000028.1, on the reverse strand, counting down.
ACAGAATCCCTCTCCTGCTCTGAGTAAGTCAGGCCCACCACCTTCAAGTTGACTGATTCCTTAATTATGTTGGCAAAATCCTGCTGCCACAAAACCACGTTAGTGTTTAAGTGGGAGAAAGTGTGGTCCACCAGGTGCCAGGGACTTAACAGTCATCTTAGAAGTTGGCCTGCCACACAGGGTAGGTATGTAAGGTGAGGTCCAGCCTTGAAGGGCCTCAGAAGACACAGCAAATAGTTTCACAGAACCACTGATGGTGTCAAGGCCTCATCTCCACAAGGACTAGAGCCTGACCATTCCGGAGATGGCTGGTAACACACCAGCTCCTGGGCAGTAGAAAGAAATGCAGAAGTTCAGGTTGCAGCCCAGAGATGCCCAATCAGAAACTTCCTTTTACACATTGTCTCAGGGATTCATAGGCACACTGAAGTTTGAGAAGCACTGGGCTAGAGCGAGAGGTTCTCAGTTCCACCAGGGACACTTGGCATCACCTGAGACACTGCTGACTATCAAAAGCAGGGGGGTGGGAGCATGTGTTTGCTACCAGCATCCAGTGGGCAGAGGCCAGGGATGTCCCTTAACATCCCACAAGGCAGACGCAAAGTCCTGAAAAACAAAGCATTCTCCAGCCCCAAATGTCACCAGTACCGAGGCTGAGAAATCCCAGGTCAGAGGAAAGGCATTGCTCTACCCAACCCCTCACACACTCTTTGAGGGCCAAGTCCACACTTAGTTTACCTTCTGACATTTTCTCTCATTTCAGTTCACACTGGTTGAAGTGGGGGGGTTCCAAAGTCCACCCTCCGTCAAGTGGCTTCCCAGTCTCTGCGTCCAGCAAGGGCCCAGCCTCTCCAGAGGCCCCCAGTTCCCATGGGCACTACTGCACAGTGGCCAGGACCCCAGAGAGACGGGTCCGTGGCCACATCTTTCTGGCACAAGGACTGCATTTGAAGGAGAGTAATTGAAACGTGTTTCTACTTACACCAACACTGACATGTAACAGAGCCAGACTGTAAACACTTTCCTGAAGACCCATGAGCATAAAAAAGGGGCAGGGGGTGGGGACTGCCAGACTCTCCAGACCTATAGGGTCTCAGTTCCCTCGCCTGCCGTCTGGGGGTGGCTTGGTAGGACACGAAACTGGTACTGGAAGCGCTGGGACAGCACCGGGCCAGGTCAGGGCCCCTGACAGGTCTTGTAGCTACAAAAACACTCTGACCAGCTCATTCTTCCTACGGCATCCACCTACGGGATCCTCCACGCATAGCCGGCCCTCCACAGCACTAGCTTAGTGAGAACTCGGCCTCTGAAATTCTAGATGCTATAGTTCTGACATGACAGATTGGCCAAAAGTTCCCAGACATTTGCATCAACAGAATTGTGACAATTTTTAGACTAAAGTTGACAACTTATTTTGCCCGTAAGCAAGAATCAAAAAGAAAACAAAAAACAAAAAAACAATTACCACCCTCATTTCCAAAAAAGTGCTTTAACACCAAAAACAAACATAAAAAATCCAATTTTGGAATAAGAAAGTCTTTGCCAAAAAATGGCAGTGAGCAACTCAGTCCGCTAAACAAACAAAAATCATTCAATTATTTAGCAAACATTTGCATATAAACATAGGAGCATCTGTTTAACCACATGTTGCCTGGGCCTCCTCAGGGCTCCCAGAGTCCCGGGACACCACCAGCTCTGTCCCAGGCCATTAGCGGGGACGGGTTCCAGGTGCAGAAGCAGGGGAGAGCCACTGCCTAACACGGCGGCGGCGATGCACACTGGCAGGGGCCAGGGCCAGGCTGCACACACTACCCCCTCCTCGTGTGGCCCCAGTGACCCCATGAGACTGACCCCACAAGTCTGTGGAACCTCAAGTCCTCCAGCAGACCTGACCCGTCTTTCATGGTCTATAGTAAGCATTGCTAAGAACGCAAAATAAAGTAAAATAAGGCTTCTTACAGCAAAACTGTAAAAGCCACATCCTGGCAGATGGAAGCCGAGATCTGCCAATGGCCCCCTATAGGCAGAGACCGTGACACACCCAATCTTTCTCTTTACTTGGAGACCCCTCCACACGCAGGGCACTCACCTGAACAGGCCCCACCTAAGGGCAGGTGCCCGGAGAACGCTCCTACACACAGGGCACTCACAACTACTTGCAGAGGAAAAGGAACTACTGAAGACACGCACCTTCCACGCAGAGACCCCTCACGCCCCAGGGCACACACCTGCATGCTCTGCTGGTACTGTGTCTGTAGGGAACCTGGGCCGGAGGTGGAAGCATCCAGTCCGGATCCAGCCTCCACCCGCTGAGAGATGAAGTTGTTCAAAGACCTCAAGGTGGACAGCACAGTGGTGTTTTCCCCCAGGTCGTCCATGGCCACTTTGCTTCTAAAGGAAGACAAGAGAGGGGTCACCGTGAGCCTCTACAGGACCGTTAGCTGTACCAGCGGCCCCACTCTCCCAGTGCTCTCAGAGTCCTAACAGTACCCCAGTGTTCATAAGCAAATGTTTGCAGTTAGCTGGCGGCCCAGACTCATCTGTAAATCTGAGAGCCACTTGGCACAGTTGCTGTGAGGATGAGTGTCCAGCATACACGTCCAGATGGCAGGGATGCGACTGGTACCACAGTTCATCACTCTGCCTGTTACTCCGCACAGGACATCTCGGGTTGCAAAACAGGCCAACTAGGTCTTTCTGCACATATTTCACACATCATGAAAGTAGGGTTTCAGAAAGTTACAGAATGGACTAGAACCCAGGTCTGTGTGGCTCTAAAATCCAGTGCACTCCACAAGCCAGGGTATGGAGGGCAGAGCATGAGCAAAAGCAAAGACCGAGCATCCCCGGGGCACCCCCGGGGCATAGGTTAAGGGTCTGCCTTCAGCTCAGGTCATGATCCCAGGGTTCTGGGATACAGCCCCACATCAGGATCCCTGCTCAGAGGGGAATCTGCTTCCCCCTGCCCCCTTGTGCTCACTCTCTTGCTCTCTAATAAATAATTAAAATATTAAAAAAAAAAAAAACCACATCCCCAAACCAGTACTGACCGTGGCCTAGTGCCTGCCAGCTGGCCAGCCAGCCAGCCAGTGGGGAGCATCCCAGGTACAGTTAATGAGCAAAGGTGTGAATTCCTACAGGGGGCATACCGTGTTCCCCCTAGGTAAAAGGCCCGCTCACAAGGACTTTCCTAAGTATTAGAATAAAAACATCTCCCCCTCAACACCCCAGAGGAAGAAAGTGAGGAATCTTAGTTTGACTCTGAGTTCCTCTTCGAGAACAGAGCCCATTGCTGTAGGCCACACTGGCACCCCGGCAAACACACCTGTCTTCTCTACAGGCCAGTAGACGGCCCGCTTCAGAGGATAGGTCCGCCCCAGAAGGCAAACCCCACCATCTGCCCAGGTTAGACTGGGGCCACACTCTCCATCCCCTAATGGGAAACTTAGCCACTATGTTCTGTTCTGGAAATGCCATCCCCTGTAAGAACTGATGCATGCAATCCACTGGAATGAAAAGCACACACACGTTTTCAACTGCCTGGAACTAAGCCGCTGCACAAGGCATGCGATTAGGCAGCAGCTCAAACTCCATCCTCTTTATCCCACAGACTCCAATCTTCAGCAACCTAACCACGGAAACCGAAGCCCCAGGAAATCACAACCCCTGGGCTGCGCGTACAGAGCACGCTGCCTGTCAGCTGCCCTTCTCGGCCTGGGCACCGTCCGCAACTCCGGGCACACGGGCGGCTCCGCCAGACTCCAGGCGCCGCGTGGGGGTCTGCCCCGCTTGGACCCCCGCCACCAGAGAAGCCGGCTCCGTCCCCGGCCCGGCTCAGACCCCCGCCCCGCTCCCCGCCACCAAAGAAGCCGATCGGACCCCGACCCCGCTCCGACCCCGCTCCGACCCCGCTCCGACCCCGGCCCCGCGCCGCTGGAGAAGCCGGCTCCGACCCCGGCCCCGATCGGACCCCGGCTCCGCTCCGAGGGACCGAGCGCGGCGGGGAGGAGGCCAACGGGCAGGGAGAGGGGGCAGCGCCCGCGCCCATCCCGTCCCCCGCCCCCGGACCGGCACCCACCGCCACCCGCCGCCGCCCACCGGGGACGCCGGCGCCCGGCAGCTCACCTCAGACCCGGCCGATCGCCGCAGCCGCTCAGATCTCCCTCCTCAGCGCCCGCGCCCGAGTATCGCGAGACCTGCCGCCGTGCTCTCGCGAGACCTGCGCAGGGTCGACCGTAAAAACCTGGGTCTGTGCACCACGGAGTCCTGGGAGCCCCTGGGAGCGCCCGCTCCCGGGAGACCTCGCCTGGAGGACTCTCACCGCAGGCCGGCCAGCGGGCCAGTCGAGGTGCCCGCCACCCCCCAGCGGGACGGGCCTCCCTTGGGGCGGCGGCCTCTCACCGTATTGTGTGGAATAGCACCGCCCAACGGTGGCCTCTTCCGGCCAAACCTTCCTGCTCTTGACAACTCCCAGAATTTTGCTACAGTATTGGCTTGAATTAGTACATCTTCAATTTCCTCTGGGCTCGTTGGCAAAGCAAAATACTCTACTGCTAGGTTATCCTCCCAGGACCCTGTGAGCTCCCACAGCCAGAGACCCTAGTCTAGTAGTGGGGGTCATCGTCCCTCCTGAACCTCCTCCTCCCTGCCCCCCCCAACTGAACACCCGAAGGTCTGCACCAACCCCCCTCCCAGGGACTGGAGGGTCTGCGCCCACCCCCTGTGTGTCTGGAGGGTCTGCGATGCACCCCAAAGGTCTGCACACACCCCCAGAGTCTGAACGGTCTGCACCCACTCCAGGAGGGTCTGGAGGGTCTGCACGGTCTGCACTGCACCCCAAAGATCTGCACCCTCACCCAGGGTCTGAACCCACCCCCAGAGGGTCTGGAGGGTCTGCACTACATTCCAAAAGTCTGCACACACCCCAGAGTCTGAAGGGTATGCACCACCCCCCAGAGGGTCTGGAGGGTCTGCACCGCCCCCCCCCCAAGGTCTGGAGGATCTGCGCTCACCCCAGGGTGTGAAATAGGATGGAGACAGGGGATGTGCTGGGGGTAGGACAAGGGAGTGTCGGGCATAACTGACTACTACCAAAAATAAAGTGAAAAAATGCTCAATCTGGCCTCCAGCCCACTTCAGAGAGCTGGACTGAGCCCTCGGGACCTGGCGGAGACCGCGGGTATCTACCCAGGCTCTCCCCAAGCCCCATCCTTGGGATTTTATCAGCGATCCTGTCAACACACTCTATATGAGGGATAAGCACACCTCCTGGAAATGGCTTTGAAGAAACCAATTTTTATAAAAACAAACTTAAAAGCATGGAAATTCCTTAAAATTGCACAATCTACATTGTTCTATAAAGCCACATCAAGTTCCTGGAAGAGAGTAGAAGAGTAAAAGGAAATAGATGCATACACCACGTGGCTGCTTGCTCTCGCCACTGCCAGTCTTGGAGCCCCCTCCCCACCCCCCCCCCCAGTATTCCAGCAACAACACAAAGCACGCCCAACCCCTGCAGGATTCCTACCAAATGCCTTCCCTAATTGCAGGGGAAGTCCCCCTACTTGAGGGCAGGATTAACATATCACCCACCAGAGATGGAGATTAATCTACGGCTTGATAGTTGAAGCTTTCACACCAACACTGTATAAGCAAAATGACAAGGAGAAGCATGGCTGTTGCGGTCAGTCGGGGGGGAGGGGGGGCAAGGGTGGAGACTTTCTCTTTGACCTGACAGTTACATGAAGGTCATACCAAGGCCCAAATGTGCTGCCAGCTCCTTCCCACTGTCTTTTCATCCTTTTTCTTCTCCGCCTCATGAATCTTGTTTCTGATGATACATCCCAGCCAGATACTGTTTTGTTGTACCTTTTTGGCTTAGAACAAAGGCTCCCCACTTGTCCTGCATCCCCAGTCAAGCCCTGAACCCACTCTGCACCCCCCAGCCACACTCCCGGCAAGAGCGAAGAGGACACTTGCAATGAACAAGGCTTGGAAACGGCAGAAGAAACTCTCAGTCCTCTGCAAAATCCTTCCCTCTTTGGTACTGTGTGGCCAAGAGGTACACCTCTGCCGACTCCTTCCTGCTGGCTCTGGGTTTCACCGTCCTGGTGTTCTGGAACTGCCCTGTCAGTCGCTTCCGTAACGCCAGGCTCTGACTTCCAGCCCATGTTTTGCAGAGGAATGTTCCGCCAGGCTCCAGGACATCTGGAGCCAGGTCCAGAAGGGACAAGCACAGGCCAATGAGCCTGTCGTGATCCAGGCTGTGGATCCCTGTGGCGTTGGGTGCCATGTCACTCAGAATCACATCTGCTCTCCCTCCAGGAAGCAGTTCTCGGATTCTCCGGCGGGTTCTCAAGTCAGTCACATCAGCAGGGCACAGAAAAGTTGCTCCTTCCAGGGGGAATATGTGAAGAAGATCGACCCCAAGCACAAAACCAACAGGAGCACCGGGTTCTAAAAAAGAGTGAGTCTGTTATTTACACCCTGAACCATCCCTCAGAAATACAAAGGGAAAAACAGAAGTCAGGACGAAGGACATGAGCAAACGTGGAAGATGTGACACAAGGCCCTTCCCCAGCTCTCTCCACCTACACGGACACAGTGCGGGGAGAAGCAGTCCTCACTCCGCATGGGAGGAATCTGGGGCCCAGAGGAGCAGAGCGCCTGTCCCAGAGCACAGGACTCCACTCTGCCGTCCTGTCACTTCCTGAGGCCTGCTCACTGTGAGAGGCCTTATCTCTGAGCTGCCTTTCTGACAAACTAGAACAGAACGGGACACACTAATACACCAAGCACCTCTGCATTCAATCAACACATCCGCTCTGCAGCTTAACCCAACTGCTTTCGATGCAGAAACTACTAGAAATGAGTCAAGAAATGGGGGACAGAGACAGGCGGAAGGCAAGGTACAGTACCTGACCCCTTGCCCGGGTTTGAGCGGCACCAGTGGTACAGTAAAGAGGCCACTGCTTCACTCAGCCTGAGTAGGACCCCCTCCTGCCAGCAGGATGGCAACCCCCAGACACGCAGCTCCCCCCTGGTGACCCCGGTGTCCCCCGTCCGAGGCCCTCCCCCATACCGCTCTGCCAGTACCCATGCGTGGACCAGTTCAGGGTGCGGTCACAGACTTGCTGGTTCCATCTGCTTAGCAAAGAGGCTGTTCCATGGCGGGGTAATGTGTATTTTACTTTAGCTAAAGATTGGAAGTCAGGTACTTTGCAGAGTACATTTTGCAAAGGAGAAAATACCATGTTTAACCCTGGAAGGGAGGACATCCCACATCTCATATCTCATGTGTTATAATCTGGGGGGAGAAGGGTGTCCACTAGAGGGAAATGGCTTCGGATGCATTTTCGCAACTTCTGGGAGTAAAAGAAACCCAATCATTTTGTCCACACTCTTTGCCTCTGCCATGTCTTTCTGCAGGTTAAACTTGGCTATCTTCCTCCTTCTCCTGAAAAGCAATTACGGAGACGGGAGGCACTGAAATCACTGGTTAGGTCTATGGGTAGGCTCAGTGGTAGGAAAAGGAACTGAAGTCTCTGACACAAATTCCTTCACTTGGGCAGCATTTATTGAGCTAAATACATCTTTTTCCACCTGTTCTAGAGCCCCTGGTGGCATCCTACCCACAGTAACGGGCTGGACCTTACTCGTGAGCCCAGGGAGCAGCACTCCAGCCTCCGCTTTCAGCAGCTCAGAAAACTCCTCTGAATCCCATTTTTCATTAGGACAACAGGCACAGTGCCCTCGCTCTGCGTGTCGGACAGAGGCCCTTGTGGATCGGCCTAGTTCACATAATGCCAGAGAGAGCAGTAGCCTCCGACTTTACAGCAGGAAAGAGATGAAGGGACGCGCACTAGCAGAAGACCTGGAAGCCACACCGGTGCCCAAGAGGGGCTGGCCGACGGCAGCGGACAGAGGTCCCCCGGAGCTCCGCATGAGCACTTACAGGGACAACGTGGTTTTCTACATTGAGGGTACAGGCTCCCCTGTTGATTAGTCAGGGGAACCATTTTCACACAGAAAATCTTTGACAAAATCCTAAAATAAAAAAGGGCAATAGCGGAGTCCCTCAGGCCGAGCCCATGGGGAGAACCCAGAACCCCAGCGGCAGGTGCTCCTAGAGCAGCCCCAGCAGGACTGTGGGGACACCCAAGGCTTCAGGGACCAGGACCTGGGAACCCCTGGCGTTGACTGGGCTGTACTGTCACAGAAAGATGTCAATGTGTCAGTAGGTGAAAAACCAGCTCCATTAAGGCTCCAAATCAGCAAGAAGATTGTGGATGTGAAATACTAGCGTTTTTAGAAAGAAAACATACATAAGTAGTCACGCGAGCAAAAACAAATTCCGGAAGGGGGTACGCCGACACACTGATGTCCATACAGACGTGGTGTGATTCAAGGTGCTTTAAACCTTCACTATAGCTTTCTACCATGTCCATCTTTTGAAAACATCGGTGTCCCACTTTCACCCTTCTTACTACCAAACAAGCCACCAAGTGGCTTGGCCACCCCGAATTCTCTGGTGGAGGGCAGCTGGCTCACGCCTGCAGACCCAGAGTGGTCAGAGGCCCTACCTGTGCCCGCAGCGTTGACCCTCTGCACAGCCACCTGGCTCCATGCCCCGGGGGCCGCCCCACAGTCTAACACCCGGAGGCCAGGCCACAAGATCCGGTGCCTCTCGTCCATCTCCAGGAGCTTGAAGGCACTTCGGCACCGGTAACTCTCCACCTTCGAGGCCTTCACAAATGGGTCCTTCAAATGGCGCGTCAGCCATAGGTTCTCAGCCCTGATCCGACCCTTGCAGTGACTCCCAGCAGTGTGAAACCTTTGACTCCGAAGGGTCACGCCTATCAGCTTCAAGGACCTGATGGAGAAAAAGAGCAAACAACCTGGCCTCACACACATAGGAGGCTCCCTGGTTCAACCCGAGTGTCTAGAGATGGTGCCCGGAGGCCCAAGGGGGGAGGAGACTTGGCAAGACTACCCAGCTGGAAAGCAGGCGGAATGGGGCGAACTGAGTCCCTCCCCAAATTCATGTGTTAAACTCCTAACCCCAGGTATCCCAAAATAGAAACCGATCTTTAAGGAGGTGGTTCAGTTAAAATGAGACCATATGGGTGAGTCTAAATCCAGTATGACTCGTGTCTTCATCAAAAAGAGTTAGGACACAGGTGCACACAGGAAAGACCACGGGTGGCGACACAGTGAGAAGGCAGCCGTCTACAGGCCAAGGAGAGGGGCCTGAGGAGAAACCAGCCCTGTCCACACCTTGACCTGGGGCTGCAGGCCCCCAGCGCCACAAGGCGGGAGTCCATGTTATTCCAGCCGCCTGGCCTGGGGTGCTTGCTCGCGGTACCCAAGCAAGTGAGCACAGCAGTGGTCACCTTGTGAAGAAGCGTCCTCTGATCATGGACTTCTTCAGAAGAAAGACCCAAACATCACTGATAGGCACTTTGTGTCAACCAACGTTTTTCCAGCACTGGTTAATAGTACTGTTAATACTAATGAAGATGACATTCCTGCTCGCCCGGTACAACTTTCCCTTGGGCTGTGCGGGACTTCGAGAGAACCCCTGAGGACAGACCCTTGCCTCACTTAACTCCATGGCTGCAGAGGCCAACACGGGGCCTTACTGGTCACACCACCTCATACAGCTGAACTGTGTGAGCAGGTGAAGGGCCATTTCCAAGTCTCTTTGGCAAAGTCAAGTTTTCAACAGATTATGGACTGCCAGGAGCTCGCCCAAATCCCCTCACTCTTGCAGCACTACCCTACAGATTAAATTCTGCATCCATGTTTCCGATGGAAAAAGCCTACCATCATCCCCATGGCTCCAGGTCAAAGCCCCTTCAACAACCAAAGCATATTGGCAAGATCTGGACACCGCAACTGTAATCACTGCCTTCAAAAGCTTAAGGGGTCTACTGGGAGGAGCACAGAGCAGTCCTGGGCACCAGAACCAACTCCCACGATTGGGGGAAGGCTGAAAACAGAGTTACACACACTGGGACCTGCAGATTTGCGCGGCTGAACTCCAGCACCCACCCACGTCTGGGGTTCAGCCACACTGACCACTCATGGAAGCCCTGTGTCACAGCCTTCAGACCTGATGTGCCCTTCGCAAGCTTCACCTCCACCTGCAGCGCCCCCTCACCTGCCCCCTCCCCCCCCGCCCGCCCGCCACTCGTCGGGAGCCGTCCCGACTACTGGCTTCGTGCTGGAAGTCCTCTCCTAGGCACTTCGCCGGGGACGCCCGCGTCCGCGCCCCTTTTCCGTCGCAGAAACCCCTCCTCCTCTCGCAGGCTTGCAGCAGGCGCTCTGTAAATGCTGACTGCGCGCACAGCCGCGCCCACCTTCCAGCTCGCAGCCTCACTCACCGAGCCATGGCTGCAGATCCGCGGCAGCCGCCGCGCCGGAAGTGCCGGCCTCGCTTCCGGCCCGAGGCCACGCCCCCGGAAGCGGCGCCTGGGTTCCGAAAGCGCGCGCGGGACGCGGGCTCCGAAAGCAGGGACCTGAGAGCCCGGGAGCCGAGCCCGGGTCAGGTGAGCGAGGGAGAGGGGATGGGGCGGGAC
>LNAC01000028.1:5722291-5770119 GCA_002007465.1 Ailurus styani | reverse complement strand
GGAGGGGGGTTGGGGGGGAGGGGGCTCGGCGGAGTTGGGGGCAGGGAGGACGGGGTGCCAGGTGAGCAGAGGTCGGATGAAGTGGATCCGGGACCACCGGGGTCTCGTGGCCCGGGGACCTGATGTCCCAAGCCCCGCACTGTGTAAGGCCGGCCTGGTGCTCTGCGGATAGCAGGTATCGCCTCTTAGAGCGCTAAGAAGGGGCCTCAGTCTACAGGTGACTGGACTGGTGCCCCACGGCTAACAGGTAGGGTCGCCCAGTCTGCGGCAGCCTCCCAGCCCCTGACCTTAGGTAGGCTCTCTGAGGATCCCGGTGGCTTCCTCTGGCATCTGTACACCAGCTGAGCTAGATCCAGATTGGGGCACCGAGTCTGTCCTTTGACCTTGGGCCCCACTCCACCTCTCAGCTTCTGCTTCTTCCTCTGGAAATGGAGAAAGCAAGTCTTAGCTCACGGAACTGTTGGGTCTATTAAATGAAATACTTTTTGAGAAGCGCATAGTTTGTGTTTCCTAAGTGATCACTGATGCTCCCAGGATCCTCCCTGTCACCAACACAGTTCACTGGGAAGCCAGAGCTCTGGGTGCGAACCTGTCAGCATCACAAACAAGTACAGAGGTATAGAGACCCACGCCCAACACCAGGACCCAGCTGAAGGTGCCTTGTCTCCGACCTGGAAACTTCCCAGCAGGATCCCTGCTCCTGCTCCTCATCCAGCCTGGTCCCCAGGGTGGGAGACTTGTGTTCAGTGGGCCCCAGGCTGCGCTGGGGCTGGATGGACAGGGGACCTGCTCCTGCCCCTTCACCACGTCTCCAGCAATCAAGCAGACTTCGCCCTGGGAGTTTTCCTTGGGACCATGCTACCCAACTGGAGCAGGAGGGGGCACCTTGTGGCTCCAGTGCCAGACCCCAGAGCATCAGTGGTTGTCACGGGGGGGGGGCGGGAACCAGCCCTGCCGGGCGGGACTCTGCAGGTCTGGTCCTGCTGAGGGATGGAAGACAGATTACCACAGGCCAGAAGAAGACCCCACTGGTGAAAAGGCCATGGGCTAACCTGCATGGTGACGTTGGCACACAGGTCACCAACATCACCAACGTCACCAAGTGACGTTGCCCTCCTGCTTTTGTGCCAAGGCAGAAAGGTTGACAAGGTCACCTCCTGCCAGGGGCCTGGGCACTGCTGCCGCCGGGTTCACAGGGCCAAGCCCCCTTTCTAGCCCAGAACCCTGCTCGTCGTTCACTGAGGTGAGCTGTGTGGGGCAGGGCTGGGAGATGACTTATCAGGCTTCCCCTCCCTGCCTTCCACAGCACGTTCCCACTTCACTTGGGCCCTGGCCTCCATGCACACCCCATCTGCACCCAGGTCAGGCTGACCCAGCCCTCTTGCCTTCCTCAGGGGCTCCCCAGGGGACCATGGGCGCCTCCAGGCTCTACACCTTGGTACTAGTGCTACAGCCTCAGCGAGTGCTCCTGGGCATGAAGAAGCGAGGCTTCGGGGCCGGCCGCTGGAATGGCTTCGGGGGCAAAGTTCAAGACGGAGAGACCATTGAGGACGGGGCCAAGAGGTGAGGGAGGGGTGGGCCTGACCACACCACCAGCTCCCGAGGGGATAGGCTGGAGCTCATAACGGAGCCCTTGGGCCTCCGTTATTTCATCTGCAGAATGGGAATAACAGGAACAGCTCCTGCCTCTCGCAAAGGTTGTGGAAGGGTGGCGAGTGCCGGGTATGCGCTCGCTGTTGCTGGGGATGCAGGGAGTGGGTTAAGGCTGGGCACGTGGCTTCTTCTAGCCAAGGGGCTGGTCCATCCCTGGGTGTCTTGGTCTGTTCGGGGGGAGCCAGTGACGAGCCTTTCTGTCTCAGCCTTTTCGAGCACACACATGCTCCCTTAATCCTCAACACTGCCCGAGGGCAGGAAGCGAAGCCCAGACAGGCCGAGCAGCTGTCTGTGATCACACAGCTCTTCGATTTCAAGCCCTCTGCCCTTCTTTCTCCTCATAGGCGCGTGTGGATAGAATGAGATTGTGTGTGTAAATGCCACCAAGCACTACACAAACCTTCGTCACTGTTGATGTTATTCTGAAGCACGCTGGTGACCTTAATTAAGGCCTCTTTCCCTGGGGCAGAGAACAGAGCCCCACATGCATACCAATGAGGCTTCTGGAAGGGAAGGAAGCTGCAGGCACTACAGCCCGGTGGTTCTCAGTTCAGGGTATTTTAAACAGGACAACCCACATAAGAAACATCTAATCCCTAAGGCAGTAATGCTCCTACACATGACGGGGCACGCACACATCTCCCGTCCTGTTGTCCTCCTCCTGTAATTGCTGTCACCAAGCGGACTTCGTGGTGCACAGCTGGGCCACAGCCCCGTGTGAAAAAACTGTGGCTGCGCTGCCGCAGGAGCTCATTGGTCTTGGCCAGTGCAAGGCCGTGTGACTGGTCCTGCCTGGGGAGGGCACAGCTGGGACACAGTCCCGATGACGCTCTGGCATCCAGCCCTGTGAGCCGCCCCAGGCGTGGAATGTGGACAACCAGTGGGCGCCAGTGGTCTGCTCTGCCAACCACCTGAATGTCTGTTCTACTGAGACTGTTCACTGGGTCACCGATCTTCGGGGCCCTGCTCAGTGTCAAGACACAGGGGAACAGGTCCCAACCGCAGCCCTACGGGGCTCCCATCTAGTCTGGCTGCCGGGTTCACAGGGACGTGTGTGGAGAGCGGATCTAGTGGACACCCAGAGGTCTGGGGTGTCCAGAATAAGGAGCCAGGGTACTGGGTACAGGTAACTGGGTAAAGGTCACTGGGCACAAGGGAAAACTCCCAAAGGACCTGACGCTTGGTCCGAGCAGGTGGCAGGTGGAAAGCAGCGTCCGCAGATGCCCAGAGGCTGGAGGGGCAGGGCCGTGCAGAGGTGTGCAGTGTGGGCCTCAGGTGCAGACAGCTTCACCTCTGCTGTCCTGGCAACAAGCAAGCAAACTTCCAGGCCTCTGATTTCTTAGGGCCTTTCCCTCCTGCTCTCTCTATGTGCTGCATTTCCTGAATGAGACACACGTAAGAAAGCCTCGCTCACCCGAGATCCTCAGGAATGAGTGTGATGGTGGCCTTCCCACAGAGCAGGCTGGGGATCGGGCAGGAAACACGTGTCCTCGAGATGAAGCAGTATGTGCTCCCTAGCCCCAGGGTGGAACTTGAATCCCTTGTAGTCGGCCTCCCGCTGCTGCCACATCCAGACCACCCCTTCCCACCTGGACTCCCCGCTCTGCCCTTTCCCTCCCGGGTCCATTCTCCACACAGCCCCAGGCGACCTTCCCGAAACTGGGTCTGGGTCTCTGTCTCACACTCTTGCGTGAGGTCCTCTTAAAGCGGCCAGTACCATTAAAACAACATCCCGTGTCACCCATGGAGCCCCCATGGGGTCCAGCTTCACCCTTCTCCTGCCACTGCCCCTCAGACGCCCCTAGCTGTCACGCACCCCACTTGTCCTGGTCCCTCACCTTGCCCGCCCCCCACAGCCTTCCTATCTCTGCAAGTGGCCCCACTGCCCCTCACAGTTAATGATTCCTGTCCCTGCACCCCAAGGCTCCCTGACCCATGCTGGTCCTGAAGTCAGCCTGCACCTGTCTTCACCAGGGAGCGATTAAGAAACGGGCCCGTCATGTGGCCAGCACATAGATCAGGAGAGGGAAAGGGCCACCTGCAAGCTGGCCTCTGTCACAGTTGAGGACTCGGTCTGTTCTAAAACGTCCCGTGAGCACAGTGACGCATGTGTGCCCTGGGTGTGTGCCGGCCGGTGCCCCTGTGTGCTTCTGGGGCTCACGCACCAGCTGTGACCGCTGTCTCTGTGTCATGTGCATGGCCCCTGGCTGTTCCTGGGTGGCAGCCACCAGTGGCACTGCCATCAACAGTCCCAGGTCCCTGGTGCCGTGTCTGCTTTCCTGGTGGCTGCTCCCATGGGGCAGGCTGTGCAGAGCCCCATGGTCCTACTCAGGGACGCACCCGCAGGAGGCACAGAAGCTCTTCTCCCTCCCAACCTCGGCAACACGTGCTTTCTCTGATTCCTCTGATTTCCACCGCTCCGGGGGGGACCCATGTCTCAGTGAGCCTGTGTTTGCCCCGAGGGCTTGAACTGGCGTGCCTGCTCCGTGTCCATGGGCCACTTGGATGTCTGGTCTTTGTGAAGTGTCTGCCCCGGTCTTTTGCCCATTTTTTAAAAATTAGGTTGCCTGTCTTATTGTTGGAGATTTGTAGTTCTTCATACATTTTCAATCCTTACTGATTTCCGCCTTGAAGTCTCCCGTGAGGACAATAGATTCATCTGTTTCTCCTTGCAGTTCTGTTAGTTTTTGCCTCCTGTCGTTTGACTCTCTTTTGAGGCACATTCGTGTTAAGGATTGTTTCCTGGGGAAGTCACCCCTTTGCCTGTACATAATACCCTTCTTTATTCCTGATGCCCGAAATTCAGATGGATATTCCTGCTTTCCTTTCATTAGCGTTACCACAGTGTGTTTTTCTCCACTTTTAATTTGTATTTTTAAATTTGTCATTTCATACTTCATGCATGTAATCTTTATACCCAGCGTGGTTCCATGTAGACAGGGGGTCTTGTTTTTTTGATCCCCTCCGACCATCTGTCTTCCCTGGGAGCATGTGGGCCACTGATGTTCCAAGTGGAGACTCCTACGGTTGGGTGCATATCTATCCTATCTGTCACCCTTGTGTTCCTGTTTTTGTCTTCCTTTCCTTTTCTTGGTTTTGTGGTTTTAACTGAGCACTTTCTAGGAGTCCACCTCTCTCCTTCTTTAGCAGGTCAGCTCTCCTTATTTAACTGTTCTGCTAATTGCCCCAGAGTTTGCGGCTAATCCAGGCCCTGGCCCATCCCATGGGTGGTTTGCCTGCCTGGTGACAACAGACATTCCAGACTCCAGCCCCCAGCCCTGTATCCTTGCTCTTGTTCACTTTATGTAGGCGTTTCGGAAGCCTGAGGCGCACACACAGGGTAGAAGGAAGCACATACATCATCACTGTTACTTTGAGCAAATGGTTACCTGTTAACATCAGATAAGAGTTACAACCGTTTCATCTTGGGGCGCCTGTAGGTTTAGTGGTTAAGGTAACCATCTGCCTTTGGCTCAGGTCATGATCTCAGGGTCCTGGGATCAAATCCCATGTCAGGCTCCCTGCTTAGCAGGGAAACGTCCATTTCCTGTCCCACTGTCCCCAGTGCCGCACGAAGGTGTCCCGTGGCCGGGTGGGTAACAGATGCTGTGCTGGGCCCTGGTGTCTGCCCTCCAGAAGCTCACTTGACCACAGAGGCCACCGGTGGGGCTGTCCAGTGGCCCAGGACTCGACCCTCTATCCTGGCTTCACCACAGATCACAGAGCCCTCATGAAGTCGGCGACCTTTTATTGTCAGACTCAGTCACAGCGGTATTCTGAAGGTGTTTGTTATCCTCAGAGGCTCGTGATCTCTCACACTCTGGAGTCCTCATCCAGCGAGTGGGGCCGTGGAGGGCACTTCCTCTCGGCTGCCCCCTGGGCGCCTAAACGGGCATGTGCTCCTGCAGGCGGCATGCTGCCCCCCTGGAGGACCTGCTCCCCCCCCCCGGAGGACCTCCGTGGCCACATAGCAGTCACGGTGTCCACACTCAGCAGCAGAAGGACAGGCCTCACCCTGGGCTGAGGGAAGAAGTTCGGCCCTAGAGCCCCACACCGTCCACCCGGCAGGCCGCACACTGGATCCTGGGCTTGGGCTCTGCTCCAAGGAGCCCTCTCCAGGACCTCCAGCTCCTCTCCAGAGCCACTGGGGTACCAGCCCAGCGTCCAGGATGGAGCCAGAGGTTGGGATCCCTCTGACAAAGGAGTGTGGTGCCCCTGCCACTGTGGGGTGAGAGGGACGGGCCCACTGGCACTCTGTAGTCCATTTTTGGAGCAGGCTGAGATGGTGCTCTGGGCCCCACAGGCCACGGGGATGACCAACTCCAGCATCAGCCACAGGCCACAACGGCTGTCCCGGCTTCTGGCAGGCATGTGAGTCAGGGTGGCTTCTGCAGGGAGCCTGGGTCATGCTTTATCCACTGCACTCCCCTTGTGCCCTTATGGATCACTCAAGCAGACCCCAGGTCTCCTCACCTGCAGGCATGGGGTGGCCACGTACACGCAAGCGGTCATCCCTGGGGGAGCAGCAAAGATGCTCCATTCTTTGGGCAGAGGGGTTCCAGGCACTTGGGGACCTGGGGCCCATCAGTCAGGTTTGGGCTTTAGGTGGGTGGAGGGTCCCATCTCTCTGGCCAGCATACTGGATGCCCCCAGCACAATGGCAGAGCACCGTGTTCAGAGAACCTCAGGAGGGGTTGTGGGGGGCCCCCCGCACCCACCCAGACACTTGGCTGCTGTCATTTTGTTTAACGCATGACTCACCCTGTTCTCTGCCATCTGGGGAGCTGAGCATCACACATACAATCCAACACTTCAGCAAAACTCAAACTGTCATCCCCACTAATTATCCCAGCCTGTGAAGTGAGATTATTGATATTTCGTGCACTGCTGTGTATTCGGGGAAGATTAACCAAAACTAGTCAAAACATTAAATCACTAGGTGAAGTCTTTCAAAGCGAGTCCCACCAGCCTGCTGCCAGAGTGCTGGGGGAGGCCCCACGGGATGCCAGCACATTGAATTGGGGAGCCATTTACACCCCCCAAGTGAAGAGACACGTTCATGTTTTTAGGTCAAGTCTAATTTTAATTAGCCACAGCAGTGAATAAATTCTAGCTTTCAGAACCGCTCGGGCCTGGTCTGCAGTGGCAGCTGGCTCCGTGACGCCCCCACAGGCCTTCCCAGGAGCCCAGGGTGGGTGCTTGAGCAGAGGAAGGCGTCTGCTAGAATCGGACCGCTAAGACCCAACGTGTGTGTGTGTTTAATGAGCAAAGCAGCTCCCCTGGCTTCTCGTTCCAGGTACAGGAAGCAATTATGCATTGTGTCCCTAACAGAACTTGGAGATCAAAGCAAAGGAAAAAAACACTCTACGTTATTACAAACAACTACAAACGGTCAGGCGTAATGAGAACACTTAGAGAAACAGAAATAAATAGAGGGCAGTAGGGAAGCGAGACTCTGTCAGAAAGGAAAAGACAGAGCCCCATGGCTCCCGCGGCCTGGGGGCCCCCCAAGTCCTGAGCATGGAGCTCCAGAAAGCGCTGGCTGCCTGGACAACAAGCAAAAGAGCCAGCCGAGCTGCTGGCCAGGCAGATGCGAGCAGTCCAGGGGTGTGCGTGCAAAGTGGCTCCTCGCCAGGGCCTCATGACCGGCAAGCTGGCCACTGTTACCATCCAATGACCCACAATGGTTGGGAAACTGGCCAAGCTCTGTGAGGTGTGGGGGCTGCTCTGCTCCCCGCGTGAGACACGTGGGCACAAGCACACGCACCGCATCTGCAGGCGTGTGAAGGCGTGCACAGGGCTCCTTCCAGGGAGGCACCCAGGGGTGCTGGCCACGTTGTCTGCTGCAAACACGTGACCTGGAGGGTACTATGAAACAGACATCGGCATCAGGACGTTCAAGGGCAGCCTGGTTCTGCTGTCGTGCCTCATGCTTGTGCTTGGGTGGGGGGAGCATGTCGGGTCCCTTGTGATGAGCTGTGGGGGAGCTGGCTGGAGGGTTGGGGTGTCTCCTTGGGAGACCACGGAAACCTGCAGTGTGATCTGTGCTCTCTGAGCCAGGGCGTGAGCAGAGGCGATCTTCGGGTTCGGGACCCAGGTGCCCGGAGACTGCAGCCCGCAGAGCAGCATCCGTGTGGCTATCGCTGCCCCGCAGGAAGAGTAGGAGCTGGACAGGGTGGGAGGTTCCCAGCTCTGCCACCTCCGTCTCCCCCACCCCCTGGTGACCCCTAAGCAGCTCAGTTCAGCCAGACCTGGGCTAACCTGCAGCTCACGGGCTGTTGAAATGAGTCAGCCAGTGCGCCCTGAACCAGAACCTCTGAACAGAATCAGGATTTAAAAGGTTCCCAGGTTAACTGCCAAGTCCTGCCAGGTCAGGAAGTGTTCGCACGTTCCAGGTGTGTCCCCCCAGCGCCTTGCTCTAATGGCCACCCACCCCACCCCAATCCTCAGCATCCCCCCAGCACCTCACTGTAACAGCTGCCCCCACCCTGCCTGCAGGGAGCTTCAGGAGGAGAGTGGTCTCACCGTGAACGCACTTCACAAGGTGGGCCACATCGTGTTTGAGTTCGTGGGTGAGCCTGAGCTGATGGACGTGCACATCTTCCGCACAGACAGCGTCCAGGGGACGCCCGTAGAGAGCGATGGTGAGTGTTGGAGTCCATCCCTTCTCCCCACCCCAGCGGGCAAGGGGAAGCTGGGTCCCAGTCCCGGTCCCAGGAGGCAGGTGCTGTGCCAGCATCTAGCTCTGAGCCCCATTCCTCTTCCGCACAGTGACATAGTAACACAGCTGGAAGGACTGAATCCCAGAGCACGTCCAGTTCCTCACACAGACGTGCCTGGTGATTGCTCACTGACGGGCAGCTGAACCCCAGGTAGGACATTTGTGCTCTTTCCACCCGCTACAGAAATGCGCCCTCGGTGGTTCCAGCTAGACCAGATCCCCTTTACAGACATGTGGCCTGATGACAGCTACTGGTTTCCCCTCCTGCTTCAGAAGAAGAAATTCCACGGGTACTTCAAGTTCCAGGGCCCTGACACCATCCTGGACTACACGCTCCGTGAGGTGGATGAGGTGTAGAGGCAGGAGTGCCCTGGCCCCCTGCAGGCTGCAGGATCCACGTCACCCGCTCATTGAGCCCCAAGGCAGGGATGGGATGAGATGGCCGGAGGTGGAAATAAAGACCTTTTACCTTTTCCACACTCCTCGGGGCCCCCAGCACGGCCAACCCCAGCCCATCCTAAGGAAGCCTCCAGATGGCTGGCTATGACCACACCCTGGGGCAGAAGGGACAGCTGGAGGGCCAGGCGCTGCCCTGTGCTGTGTCACAGGCTCTTATTGGGACCAGCATGGGCAAGCAGCTGTGTCCTCCTTGCTCACCAGCCCTGCATCACGGGGAAACTGAGGCAGTCACACCCCAGGGCTAAAACCCTGGTCTAATGTACCAGAGGCTGTCCACATCTCTGAGCACCAGGAAGGGGGGATGCCAAGAACGCACAATTTACCCAACTTTCATAAACAGGTTTAATGGTTGTGTTTACTGATAAAAATTTTGGAATGTAGGCCAGTTGTGAACAATTCCAGTTTACTGGGTGTAGTAGTAACTGATTCCTACAGCCTCATAAAGTGCTCCGTACATCAAACTGCGTCCCCGAGACAGGAAGGGGCCTGAGGGCAGACAAGCAGCCCAGCGCCAGTCCATGCAGTCCCATGCCCACATCAGAGCCCGAGTCCTCCGCTCCTGCTGTGCTTCTGCAGGCCACAGCGAGTGAGCGAGGTCCAGGCTGGAAGGTCCTAGGCGGCAGAAAAACTCAGGCGCAGGGGCACACGGAGGCTCTATGCAGGACAAAAGGTGGCCTCTACGTGTCCCCAGCTGAGAGCACCAGGAGGACATGACTCTCCCACCCCCCACCAAGTCTCTCCATCTATCTGTTGGCCTCCCTGCAGGGCCTAGGGGAGGGAGGGGAGAGACCAGAAATGCCTCTCCAGGCAGGAGCTGCAGGCCAGAGTGGCTCCTGGTTTCCACCACAGGGAGAGGCTGCAGGAACACAGTCACCAGCAAGTCCTCTTCAGAAAGCACACTGCAAGTCTCTGGAGCTGGAAGTCTTGGTGACCTGGGTGAGGAGGCCCTCCCCATGCCGGCCCTCCCACCTTCATGCTGCTGCCCAGCGCGTGCAAGGCAGGGCCTGCTCGGGGTGTCTCCCCAGCTCTCCACGGTCCTGGGGTCGCCTGTCCCTCGCCAACCACAGGCAGGCCACATGTGGGTGGGCAGCAGACAACAGGGATAGAACAGGAGGCTCAAGTGTACACAGGGCCGCGGGAGTAGCCCTGCGGGACCACACAAACCCACTCACGGTGCCCAAAAACCCGCTCCTACAGCAGGGGTCAGAAGGCAAGCACTGCCCAGGAACAGGCCAGTAACCGAAACGGCCCCCGACGTGCTGGGCTCTGCAGGTACACTGCCCCTCTCCTCGTCAGCCCGGGAAGGCACAAGCTGCACTCACGGGGCCTCAGGTGGGGCACAACTAGCTTCCCCCCGCACCCCTGCAGCCACTCCCCAGCACAGGCAGAACCCACACATGGGGCGGGGGGGCCCAGAGTCCCCACCTGACCGTCGTCCGGCCTGACCAAAGGGACGCGTTCCCCCAGGCTGGTGTGCATGGTCACTTTGGGGAAGCCCACCTGTCTGCGGATAGAGAAGTCACCCTTGGTCCCCGTGCTGTGTGCAGCCACAGGCGGACAAGACCCGGGAAAAGCCCCACGAGTCAACGCACACCCCCAGAAGGCATGAATCTCAGGAATCCTGTAGTGCGGTCGGAACCTGACTGCCAGCACCGGTCGGGGCAAAGAACAGTGAGCTCAAAGGGCTGCGGGCCTGGGAGGAAATGCCCCGCCCGCTGACACAGAAGAGATTCTGAGCAGGAAGCACCCGGGCCACATAGGACCTCTAGAGCTCCTGAACAGACACCCTCTGGGCCTGCAGGTGCGGAGCGGGGCTAGAAGCAGGGGTCTGAGTGCCCAGAGTGAGCTCAGTTTAAAGCAGGTCAGCCACGGCAATATGGACCCCTCCCACCAAGTCTAGCTGGGACACCGCCACCAACCACCTGTGCCCTACCAACCTCCAGGCTCAAGGTGCGGTCTGCAAAGGGGGACATCCAGGCAGCAGAGGGGACGCAGCCATTGCTGCACTTGGACAAACAGAATCAACACTTCACCTTGTCTCCGACATCGCAGACCACCAGGCCCACACGGCTCAGAGACTTAAGCGTGCACACAGGGAAGGACACTTTACCCAGAGGTCAAGCCAGGGCCCCCACAGCACTCCCTGGGGCTTATCCCCTGGAAATCAACACCGTCTGTGCGCCCAGCGCCCACCCCACCCCCTGAGTCCCCGCCCCATGCACACTCACACGGCCGTGCCCACACCCGCCCAGGATGGACTGCTGGCCTCCAGGGACATGCCTGGTACAGTCACCTCCGTCCAACACAGGGACAGTCTGCCCTCTGTGGGGCCACCTCATCCAGACCCTCCTGACCACTCTAAGCCCCTGACGGCCCCTGCACATGGCGCCCAGCACCTGCTATGTGGAAACCATCCCACGCCCTACCCTCTGGGAGTAAGAGAAAACCACTCCAGGGACCCCTACCTTCTCCTGGCCAGACTCACAGGCAGTGTGGCAGGCGGATGGGGTCAGGGGCAGTTGAGCAGATCCTCGTGGCCTCCGCCCTGCTTCCCAAGAGGAGAGCACGCAGACCCCGGCCCCACCCGGCCCAGGCATCAGCCCAATACTGGGGACCCCACGGTGGGCGGGCGGCAGCCGCTGTCTGAAGGGAATTAAAGAGGGACACACCGTTTGGAAAGAGGTTTTAGTGAGGCCGCCCGGAGCTCCCGCCCCAGGCCTCTGGCACTAATGAGGAGACACGCTGTCCTGCGGGGACTTCGGCAGGGGCAGGGAGCTGTTGGGTCCCACGAAGAGGCAGCTGAGCTTGGGCTTCAGGTCGTTCCACACCTTGCTCATCTGGAGGACAAGAGGGAGCACGGCAGGCTGAGAAAGGCCGCGAGCTGGCTCCGTGTCCTGGCAGTTGGCTCTCCATAAAACCCCCCGAGGAGCCCCGACATGGCCCATGCGGTGCCCCGTGCCCCCTCCCCCAGCACTGCCAGACCAGGGGGCACAGGCCCTTCCCCTCGCCGCATCTCAGCCCCTTCCTCCACAGGGGACGCCGAAACCAGAAGGAACCATGCGCCCTGTGCGTGGGTCAGCAGGTGGGCCCCGCCACCCCGACCGCTCTGCCAGCGCTGACCCCCAGAGGTGGCGGGTGGCGCACCACGGGCTCTGCCAGAGGAACACATGATGAACGCGGGTGTGGGAGTCGGACGTGTGGCCGGCACTGGCTCACACCCCGGTGTCTGGGTTGAGGAGCGGCTTGCGGTGGCATGGGGAGGAGGGAAACTCGGAGCCCACTCTGTGCGCGGGGCCCTGCCAGGGCCTCCCCCCGAGCGGGACAAGCCCCTTCCTGTCTGGCTGGCATGTCAGGATGCTCCCCAGGAACAGGGACTCTGAGTCCTAGACGCTTGCAGCCCATCGCCCTCCACATCCCACACCGATCCTGGAGGCCAGGGAGGCACACAGCACACACCATCTTTCAGAAATGGAAACTTGCCACAGAGGGTAAAAGGCACAGCTGAGTCCATGGGGCCTGGCAGGCAGCAGCAGACCTTGCCAAGTCTCCGGACAAAGCAGAGCGCTTATTCTGAGCAACTCAGGAGCCACCGTCTGGGGGACGCAGACCAGGGGTCTGCACCAACCCCTTGCCTTCTCTGCCCGATGCCCCACCGTCTCTTCTCTCAATTCTGGGGAGTGCTGTGCTTTACCCCCAACTCCAAAATTCCTCCAAGAGAGGAGGAATGCTTCCTTCATGGTCTCATGCTGCACCCCCCCGCCAACCCCAAGAAACACGAGGACAACTCTGCCACTGCTGTTCAGGGTACATGTGAGACAGCAGATGTGAACAGGGCCTTTTCCCAGGTCCCGTGCTCCCCAGCGCACAGCCCTTCCCTGGCAGTTCCGCGAGGCCAGCTGCAGGAGTGCCAGGCTCCCAGAAAGAGAGGGCCGGCCGAGCCGCGGGGAGACCCACCTCCTTGTGCCCTTGGATCTGCGAGTTGACAAAGGCCCCGAGGATGTGGGAGGTGAGGGGCAGGTAGACGTGCACCAGCTGCATCTCCTGGTGCAGGCAGTACAGGGAGAAGTAGCTCCGGAGCTCCATGGTCTGGATGGCGTTCTCCTGCTGCACACAGACCAGCCGCCCCTTGCTCCCGGCCCCGCAGATGTGGCAGAGCGCCACACCAACACGCGGCCGCCAGCCCTTCCCCGCAGCACCGCGGAGGCAAACTCCAAGCCACTCATCCCAACCAGGCATCCCGGAGCCACTGCCTCGGGCACCGCGGGGCCACCTGCCCACCCCAGCGCCCCCCAGCACGGGCTATACCACCAGCTACACTGGCCCAGGGCAGCAGCGCTCTGCAAGCTCAGGGCCAGGCCCCGAAGTACTGCTCCAGGGTCCAGCCAGGCCAGGCATGCAGCGCCCCGTCAGGCCTGCTCACAGGCCGCCCCGCCCCAACATGAGCCCCCACCTCGACGATGCGGGACTCCAGCTGCTCCACGGACTCAGGCTCACGGCTCTGCACAGCAGCACTCAGCATCTGCCTCTTCATCAGGCTGTACTTGTGTAGGGCACGCTGGTGCTTGTGCAGCACACCCTTCTCGTGTCGCTCACACAGGTCCTGAGGGTTGAGGGACACCTGCGCTCAGCCACTGGCCAGAAGGGACCCGGAGTTACCCTCCTGCCGTGGGAGGCAGCGTGGAAAGGGGAGCAACAGGAGACACATGCTTCAAAGTCTGCACCTTTCACGCACGAGCCCCTTCCTCTTGAGAAACCACTCACACGCACACCCACTCGCTCCACGCTCAGGAAGTTTTCATAGAACAGAGCAGTTCAGGTGACAGGCCCAGAGGCGAACCAGGAGGGGCTGTGGCATACATCAGCACCACAAACCAAAAACCCACATAAAATAGGTCCTGTCCGGGCGCCTGGGTGGCTCAGTGAGTTAAAGCCGCTGCCTTCGGCTCAGGTCATGATCCCAGGGTCCTGGGATTGAGGCCCACATCGGGCTCTCTGCTCGGCGGAGAGCCTGCTTCCTCCTCTCTCCTCTCTCTCTGCCTGCCTCTCTGCCTACTTGGAATCTCTCTCTCTGTGTCAAATGAATAAATAAAATCTTTAAAAAAAATAAAAATAAAAATAAAAATTAAAAAAAAAAAAAAGGTCCTGTCCACAAGGGAAGACGGACAGGGACGATGGAAGTCAGACCTCCGACTTTCCCACTGCCCAGTTGCAGGAAGCCCATGTCCCTCCAGCAGCAGAAAGACCTGTCTCCAAAAGGAAGATGCACTGGCATTTCCCTGGGGCCGTAAAACAGCCCCAATCAGGAATCTTGTGGGAAACACTGGCCACAGAATCACAGTGCTGGGATCTCAAGGAGACCTGGCTACCATCAAACTTAACAGAGATCCCTTCTAGAACCTTCCTCCAAGTACTGGGCCCCCTCTCCTTGAGCTCAGCACAAAGGATTCTCTGGCTTCACAGACAATCCAGCCCATCACCGATTCCACCATGGTCCGGAAGCCACTCTGCACAGAGCTGGAATCAGAATGCCCGGAATGTCTGCCCATGGAAGAGGCAAGCTCCCTCAGGGCCAGGCCAGCCCCTCACATACGTGTAGGGAGCTAGGACAGACACACGCTCACACACATTCACATGCCTATGTGCAAATGTGTGCACATGCAGTCACATGTGCACACTCATGTACACCTGTGTGAACATGCATGTGCAAATGGATACACACATGCTCTTGTGTATACACGTGGGTGCTCATACAGACGCATATCCTCACTGCACAGTCATATAAGTGCATGCACACATGTACACATGTGCACATACACGCCCATATTCACACCGGTACACGTATATACGCACACACATATACACACACATTCATACATGCATCCACATCTACACACACGCATACTTGTGCACACCCTCATACATGCTCATACACAAATACACGTATTTGCTCATGTACACATGCACACACATACACAGCCACGTGCATGTGTAGACATCCACACATGCTCACATGCACGCGTGCACACACACCCGCCACTAGCAGACCCAGGGAATCC
The DNA here is from genome assembly GCA_002007465.1 of Ailurus styani. NCBI lineage: Eukaryota > Metazoa > Chordata > Mammalia > Carnivora > Ailuridae > Ailurus > Ailurus styani. The sequence continues at coordinate 5,755,230 of LNAC01000028.1, read as the reverse complement.
AGAGGCCTGTCTGCACCCCTGCGGGGGCCACAGCCCAGAGCACCTGCAGAAACTGCCAAGGGGAAATAACACCGCCAGACTGCCTACGGCCCATCTTCCCTCCACAGCCCTGGCTTCGCGGCTCTTCGTCCGCTCCTCGGGAGTCACACCCCTGAAAGACCACGGATCCTTCTCAAAAGCTCAGTCCTTGGCCAAGGAGCAGCCAGACTCACTTTATACGACTGGAGCAAATCCAAGAAGAGGTTCAATTTCTCCACCACGTCATTCTCTTCCTGTTTGCCCTAGAAAACAAGGGTGGGTGACCAACACGGAGCGCCAAAGGACCCACACACCCGGCCAGGGGCCCCATTCATAGGCCTGAGCCAGCTCCCCCGCCACCCACCCACAGCCACCAGCCAGCTACAGAAGAGCCCCCTTCCCACATGATGGCCCCCAACACAAGGCAGGGAAGCCACAGAACCCAGCAGCTGGATGAAAACTATGGCCTCAGCTCCCAAGGTCATCCACCCATTGCGCTCAATGTTTAACACCACTGGCCTCCCAGTGTGCCGAAGTCACAGTACAGCTGGGGTTGGGCTGGCTTCCTGGGAACCCTCCATACTGACACTGTGCTCACAGCCGCATGTCCGGAAGGGCTCTAGCACAGCTCCTGGCCCTCAGCCACCAACACCTGTCAAGCACCTCACCCGGGTGTTTGCTGAGCACCTCCTAGGCACTCACCAAGCACCTCTCTCAGGTGTTTCGTGAGTACCTCACCTCTCCCAGGTGCAGTGAGGGCTCCTCAGAGAAATGAGCCCCTTTCACAACCTCTAAGGCTCCAGCGATGGCAAAGCATGAAAAGCTCGTCTGAGAAACCACTCATCAGACTCTATGTAGAGAGTGCAGCCAGAAGGCAGAGGATGGGAAGAAATGACTAGGACAAGTCTGACCGGGTTACAAGCACTGCCCTGGGAGCCAGGGGGTCCTGCCCAGGTTCTGCCACCAACTCAGGGGACCCTGGGCTCATACCTGCCGACCTCAGAGGTTCCAGGCCACTCATTCCTATACCCAAAGCCAAAACTAGCCAAAAGGTCACAGGAAATGCATGTTCCAGGTTTTTTAAACTCAGAAAGGAAAACACCAGAAGTCCACAGGTGCCCTGCTCCTGCCTGACTGGGGAAAGTGGCACAGGAGGACAGAGGTTCCCCAGTCCAGCCGCAGGAGGGGCCATTCATGCTCACGTCACTGGCTAGGTCCCAGTTCTCATCTGATGCCACACGAGACCCCAAACCACCATCCTGTCAGCGTGGAAAAACAGCCCACTCGGAGTCTCCATTGTCCTGCTGGGATACGGTGACCTGGGGCCCCTAACAGTTCTGGGGAGAATAAAACCAGGGTGTGTGGAAACGGAGTTAGGAAAACCAGCCCTCAGATGTCCATCCTCGTGCAGCGAAAGTGAACAGAACCCCAGCCGTGCTGGATGAAAGTTCTGACGGTCGTTTGATCCAGTTTCACATTAAAACTATATTAATTTCACTTGAACGTGAAAACCACGAGGAATAGTCAGGGAGTGCCATTTCCTCAGACATCACATTTCAAAGCAGCATCCAAGAGCTATCAGAATCTCAGAGCTTGGTGGTGGGGGGGGGGTGAAGCTTCAAACTACGAACTTGAACCACATCAGAAGCCTGAACCCTCTCTCCCTCTTCAAAGGCAGAAACACAGCGTCCAAATCTCAGTTGGAAAACACGGGAGACAGCAGTTAGAAGAGTTTCTGTTCTGTGTGACACCCGGGGATTCACGGCCACCCCCACACACTCCCCCAGACCCACCATGAGGCTACCCGTTGAATCAGGAGATGTGTGGGTCCAGGGCCTGCATCCCTGCAACCAGGATAGCTTCAATTTCAGATTTTAAAACCAGCTTTGAGGAAAGTCCAGCAGGTTCCATGAGAAGAGTCTGAATGACCTCCTCCAGCCCTTGCTTCTCCCAGACAGGGAAATAGGCTCAGGGAGCAAAGGCACCCAAACGCAGGCCCAGCACAAGACAGAGGCCGAGCGCAGAGCAAGCCGCCTCTCTCTACAGCCGCACCTCCAACAACACGGTGCCGGTCCTGCCCACAGTGCACACGTGGGCCCCTGGCAGGCCTGGACAGGGACCAGGCCCAGCGCCAATTCTGAGAAATGCCAACAACACCCTACACTCAGTTTCTAACGGGAACGCACAGACACCAGGACCACAGAGGCAGAAAATCCAGAAATCTCCATAACAGCAGTGAGATCAAATTTCCTTTTTGGCACTCAGAGATGTTCTGGGCTCCTGAGGGCCCCACCTCAAGCCTGAAAATCCCCCAGTTGCACAGTCAGAGGGTCCACCACCATCACTGTGTCCTCTGGCCCACTACTAAGGATCTTGGTCACACAGGCAGCAAGACACTTTACAAGTACACCATTTTCATCTATTTGAAACCATCTACTAGCAGCCTAAAGACCATTTCCCCATGAACCAGGCCGCCAACATTCACCCTCAAAGTCACGTAGTGGTTTTATAGCATAAAGCACCCAGATTAGCCCCTCCACCTGCCAGTAAGCTGGCAGATGGTCCCCAAGGACCATACGGCCCCTGTGGGTGTGGCAGAAGCATTTCTGGAGGCTAACTGGGTCTCTGGGGGGAATGGAGACAGGGCTCTTTCAGGCTGCCGGAGCTTACTAACTGTCCTGGTAAGTTATCGAGGAACCAAATACTTGCCGGCTAGGATAGCCAAGTGGGAACCACCTGATCCACCCAGAAGCATCTGGGGAAGTCTGAGATTACATTTTCAAGGACAGGTTATAGCTTCTTATCTCAGCAATGTCAACCATCAAAGGACCAGAACCCAGTCTATCTTTGTCACAGGCAACCATCTTCAGAGCGTCAAGGGCTCACGGGGAGCCCCTCGGAACAGATGGGGACATACAGTTCCAACCGAGACCAGCATCCACTTGCTCTGGACTCAGGATTCTGAAGTCAGCATAGGAAGGTGTGCCCGAGTCCATTCCCCAGCCACGGGCTGCTCAGAATGGGCACCGAGGAGAACAAGTTCACTCACCTGCTGGGCAGCTTTGTCAGCAAGCAGGGCAAATTCCACGGACAGGCCTTTCAGTGCCTGTTTAAGGGACCCCCACGTGCTGCTGTTCAGAGAGGCCCAGGAGGGCAGTGGGGTCGTGTCAGACCCCAAAGCACTAAAGGAATAAGAAACAGAGGAGACAAGACACTCAAGGCCTGGGACCCAAGCTGACCGTCCAGCCTGACGTGTCATCCCAGAGCAAACTCTGCTCCGTGAAGAGGTGTCCCCGGGGACACCTGAGCATCTGTCAGAAAGGCAGGACCTCGGCCCCCTCCCCAGGCATCCTGAACCAGTCCTGGTCAGCAAGCCCCCAGGGACGGGTGTGCACATGCGGGCTCACGAGGCAGAGGTGTGCAGACAGGAGGGCGCCATCCTGGATGACCGTCCCTCGGCCCCCCCACCCAGAGGCGCATCAACAGTCGTGCTGTCCTTTTCCAGTCTAATCCTAACAGCAGGGAAAATGCCAAGTCACCTACTGGCACACGCTTGTGTGTTCAGGGATCCACACTTCCCTGCTTAAATTCCATCTTTTTCCTGCTCAATTCCGTGACCCATTTCCCCAACCCTCTCCTTCGCCTTCTAAAAGTGAAACAGGTCAGAACTGGCGTCGCTATGGTAAAACGCCTTCTGCCTCCTGCTCTGCAGATCCCTCCCCCCGACTGACCCCTGCAGCACTGGGCGGAGCACCTGCCTCAGCTCCTTCCCGAATATGAGAAGGTCAGCAGCATTGTCGATGGCCCTCGATGCAATCCGCTCAGCCCGATCACGAAGCTTGTGGAAGCTGTTATAGATGTTCCGAATGAGCTCCCGGCTGACGGCAAACTGAGTCTGGATGTCAGCTGGGAGGAAGTCCTGGCAAGGAGGACAGCAAGGCTGTGCATTACCGGCCAGGAAGGGCCTTCTGAAGAGGAAGCCCATCAGGACAGGGAAGAAGCCCACCAATGGAGCAGCTCGTCAGCCCAGGCGCTGGGCCACGTGGGGCCCTCACGGGGCCTCCCTTGTTGTCCAAAAGAGAAAAAGAAACCATCATCACACACACCACAACCAGTAAGCTGAGTGACCCCAGGAGATGGCGACTCTAGCGTCCCCCGAAAGTGGATCCAACCAGAGGTCCTGCCAGAACACAAACTCAGATAATAACCTTCAGGCCCGAAGTGACACACGTGAAGTCTCCCTCTCTGCATGAGGGCAAGGCCTCTGGGGCCGCACTTTTCCCCCAAGAGGTGCTTTTTACCAGTTTTACTATTAACTACCCATTAACATTAACGTAACTACATAATGCTTTAAAGACGGGAAGCTTAGAGAATAAAACGAAGTTAAGAGAGTCCGTGTTTCTGTATGAAGAAGCAGTTTAAGAAAGAAAAGGAAAAAGCTACCCAATAGCCACCTTAATTCTTTTCAGAGAAAGAGTTGCTAAATTTGACAATAAACCAATGCAACAATCCCATGCCCCCTGAAATCCAGGCGGCTAGTGACCCAGCAGGAGTCCACCTGAATCACAAAAAAGCCTCGGACGTGGCAAGAGAGCTGGGGGGCTCTGTGGCCAGACTTCATTCAGCCCCTTCGGCTGCTCGGTGGGTCTGGGACCTTAGCAGCCTCTCGGGGACCATCTGCGAAATGGGCAGGACGTGCGCTGTGCGTCGGAGCAGGTGAAAGGCGAGCCGATGGGAAAACCCGGCAGCAGGCCTCAGCGCCATCCCCAGCATGCAGTGGAGGCGAGAGAGCACGGATGGGTCAGGTGGTCAATGCCGGTAACGGAGGGGGTGCGGCACAACGAGAGGAGTACCTTGGCCCGGGGAGCCAGCTTACAGTTCATGAATTCATCTCCAACACACTGAGCTGATTCCTTTAACTTGTTCTGCACGTCCTGCAAAGGAAAACAGAAACAGCCCAGGTCCACCAGCTGCAGAACGGTCTGTGTGGGACCAAGGAGGCCAGCAGGAGGCAGGCCTTCTGCAAGAGGGCTGTTACACAGGCATCCTGGAATATCTCATCACTGTTATCTTCCCGGACTTCTTCTCATTGACCTTAACCTTTAGAATGACCTTCCACAGACAGGAAAGCCTGGCTTAACCACACCAGCGCTGCGAACCTCTGGCTCCAGAGGGGAGCTCTCTCTCCAGAAACATGGTAACTCCATCTACGGAGCAGGGACGACCTCCATGCCACAGACAGCAGGTCCTCGTACGTCCCACCACATGGGGCGCAGAGACGTGAACTGAGGTCTCCTCCTTCCTTCAGACAGACCCACAGGACCCAGGCCCACAGAGCCCCAGGAGGCCTGGTGGGCAGCACATGGGCCTCCTCAGCAAAGCCACATCCAAGACCAGGACCCACAAAGAGCCTCGGGAAATACAGGCAGGGAGCCTCACCTGCAGCTCTTTACGGGTCAAGGAGTTCTAGAATTTCAGAGATGCCTGGAACATCTGTCCTAATTCTCTCATTTGACCAGAGGAAATGGAGTCAGAGAACGCCTAGGGACACACTACCTGCATGACGGCAGGGGGTCAGAGGAACCTCACGCCTCCCGCACGGGGATGCCACCCGGTTCTGTGCCCAGTGCGTGCAGCTCCCATGTCCCCCCACAGTCCGCTCGGGCAGTAAAGACCCTTGAACTAAAGTAACCTGTCTGCCCGGGGTTCCAAGCCCCACACTCAGCTCAAGAGCAGACGGCCACAGTAAGCATTCAGGGAATGTCCTGCTTCACGTCCCAAAAAAGGGGCAGCGGCGCCAGGTACCCCTGGGCAAGCAGAAGGAAGGCCTTCTCAAGGAGGTCCCAGGCCCCTCTGCCTCACGGAGTGTCTCTGCCTCTGCGACTCTGCGACTGTGTCCTGCATCTTTCCGCAGTGGGAGAAAGGGGGGACTGAGCCCCTCCCAGGTCCCTGCACAAGAAGGGGTTCCCTCGGACAGAAGATGACCCATCTTATTCCTCGGTACAGCGACCTTGCTGGAGCCCCCCACCACCACCCCTACCCCCACCCCAGCCAGCGAGCAGACTGCCCTCGTGACAAGGCGGGGAATTCTTCCCCAACTGGGAACAAGGGCTTTGCCCTGCTCCCCAAGGCTAACGAACACAGCGCAACAGCTGACAGACATGGCCACTTGGTCTCTAACAGAAATTAATGGTTTCTAACAGAAATTACATGGAGACGGTTTCCCAGGATGCAGGTCTATCCTGTAGCTCTGTGAGAAAGACTCAGCTCAGTCTTCCAATGGCACGTCATCAGAGTGGCCTTATTTGCTTTCCGGGACACTGAGACTCCCTGCAATCTGGGGTCTCCAGGACTTCCGTAACCTTCCCAAGCAAAGCCTTCAGTGAATGAGCCTCAGCACCCATGGCAATGGCACTCAGAACCGGCAGCTCGACACACCAAACCCTGCCAAGCCAAAGCCGAGGATGCCTCCTGACCTCACAGGCCCATTATCTGGGGAGAAAGGAAATCTCACTCGGGGCAGTCACATATGCCGGACTCCATCGGGGCATCCAAATGAGGACAGCAAGACAGCAAGCAAACTAAGAATGCCAGGAAGCGTCAGGAAGCGCAGGCCCCACACAGGACAGTGAAGTACTCACGGGGCCACTGAAGGACAGGAAGAGCCTGAGGGCCACGTCCTCAGAGAACGGGGGGTGCCGGGCCACCAGGTTGATGAAGCGCCTCAGCGCCCTCCGCCGGGCCTCGATGAACTCCCGGTCGGCTGCAGGCAGGGAGCACGGGCTCAGCAACAGGCTGGGCAGCCACCCCACCCCAGCCCCCCACAAACACTCTCCAGTGAGGAAATCCACCAGGAGCATCACAGGTCCCTGCTGTCCGCACCTACAGTGCTTCCCCCGCCCCCACCGCCCACTCCGCAGACCACCAGCAGGCAAGATGGGCACAGCCCACTGCGAAGGGACAGTTCGGCTGCACTCACCTGCTGGCCCACGCCGGCCTCCCCAGCACCCCGGCCTCCAGCACCCCCAGCCTTACCTCCCAGCACTCTCTTGGGCGGCAGGGCCGGCACCATGCGGTAGGGGAATTTCTGCAGCAGCATCTCGTGGAAAACCACGAAGTCGTTGTACCGTCTGTACACGGAGGACTTGAAGCGCTGCAAAGACAAGGGCTCTGTGCTCGGGTCGGACACCAGAAACCTCCCCTGCGCTCCCCTCGCCACCAACCAGAGCCCACGGAAGCACTGTGGCTCGGTGTCCCAGCCGGCCTTACTAGGCTCTACCGAGGACAAGCCCCATCCCTCCCGGGGCTCACACAGCGGCCAACGCTGCCCGGCGCCATCGTCCTGCCCCACCGCCCGTGACCGGGCTCTCCTGAAGACAGCGGACTTCTCGCAGGGGTCTGCCCCTGCACAGCTGCCCCCCCACCCCTGCCTTACAAGGCAGCATGTGCCAACGATGCCTTCTTCACTTTGTGCCGGAAGGTCATACAGGGTCCCTCCCCCTTCCCTTGGACCTCCGGTACAGGGTCACACAGTGCGGATGTGACAGGCACAATGGCCTCCTGGGAGAGCACCGGCCATCAGGGCAGATCAGACACCGCCCAAGAGGGCTGAACACACGGACGCCCCATCACGGACAGACCCACGGGCTCCGTGAGAACGAGCCCCCGCGTGGCGGAGAAGCCCACCCCGGCTCCCTGTGAGAGCGCACACGACACGCACGCATGAGCCATGGCCCTGCTCATCACGCAGGCTGTACTGCTTATAACACGGCTCGGCGACAGACACCTGTTGGACCCGGTGGCCTGGCGCTCTGGGGAAGCAGAGCTGTGCACACGGGGGGGAGGGCCGGCTGCCGGGCTTCAGGGCAGAGGGATGGACAGAGGGACGCGGGGGATTTTCGGGGCCGTGAACACTGGGGGACACTGTGCCCATGATACCAGTCATCACTGTCCAGACCCACAAAACGCACACCCACCCAGACCCTGGCGCCAACTGTGGTCTCTGGGTGATGACAACACGTCTGCGCAGGGTCGACTGTGACAAGTGCCCCGTCTGGGAGACACGGATCATGGGACAGCCTGTGGGGGAGAGCGGAGGGTATGGGAAATCAGGGCTCCTTACACTCAATTCTGCTGCGAACCTCAAACTGCCCCCCAAAGTATAACATCCAGAAGAAAACTCCATGTGGTCTGAGCAGAGAACCGTTTAGTAAGGTGGCCGCTCTGCTGGGGACAGCTGTGTCGGGCCCCATCCATACCCAGCACGACCTCTGGTGAACGGGCCGCAGGACGGAACGCAGCCCAGACCGTGGCCCTGCCTGCCGGGGCCAGAGCAGTGCGTCTCAGGAGGTGGCCCGCGGAGAGCTGCCTCCCTGAGAAAACTGCCTCACAGGACAACAGTCTTCCCAAAGGAACGGGTACCTGAACAACACGGCAAAGGGCCAGCTGCCAGCGCCCACACAGGGGAGGGCAGCCCCCAGTGGTCGCAGCCCCCGCAACCACGAGGCCCACAGGAGAAGACGCGCCCGCGCCCAGGGGAGCGACACCCACACGCACCCCCAAACAAAGCTGACTCGCAGACTTCAGTCTCTGCGGCTTGAAAACACCTTGAAGCACAAACACCTTGAATGCTGGTTCCCACAGCACACGCACCCGGCCGTTCGGTTCGGAGAACGTGCTTCCCCCCCAGGGTGACACACTCTTCCAACCAAAGTCCCCCAACAGCAGGATGATGTCGCGCCCACGGGGCCCCGCTCCGCCCATCCTGGTGCACCCCCCAGTAACGCAGCAGGGTTCCACAAGCCCAAGGATGCTGCCAGCTCATCCTCGGTTTCTGAACAAAAACTGCCCCATTTCTATTGAAAGAGAACGGAACGGTGCCCAGGGGGCTCAGTCGGTTCAGCGTCTGCCTTTGGCGCAGGTCATGATCCCAGGGTTCTGGGATCGAGTCCCACACTGGGCTCCCTGCTCAGCAAGGAACCCACTTCTCTCTCTACCTGCTGCTTGCTCCTGCTCTGTCTCACTCTCTGGCAAATAAATAAATAAAATCCTTTAAAAAATAAAAATAAAAAAAGAACAAAGGAAGGGACGGAAGATTAGCACCACGGATGCCATCCCATCACCGCACAGATGCGCGGCCAGGTGCCCAGCACCTCCCTGACTCTGCTATCTGGGGGCCCCTAAGAGCGCAGGCAGCACCCTCAGTGGGGATGAGATGGACACACACCAATCCTGCCCTCCAAAGGCGACCTGGAGCCCACTCCCCACCCTCAGGACTTTCTAGCACGGCAAACCAGCGTTAGGAGGGCCTGTGCCTGCGACGTGTGCCCCGTGCACCGGAGGAGCTCCTCTGAGCAGCAGCGCAGACTCAGGGCCGGGAAGGGCAAGCTGAGTGAGCTGGCAGGGTGGCTGAGTCAGAAGGAGACGCAGGGACACCCCGGCTACGCAAACATCTGTTGGGCAGCTTGGCTCTCGGTGTCCAGTGTCGGCTCTTCCCTCTAAGCCCAGCACACGGACTCCCTGAGGCCCATCTCCCCCCCACATACACACCCCCACCCCGCCTCCTCTCCCATCAGGCACACGCCATCAGCCCCTTACCTGGCTGGAGACCTCGTATTCCACATGTTTCAGGAAGAGGCCCTTCTTCTCGGGAATGAGCTCCACCTGCACGGTGTCCCTGGCCAGCAGCTCCTGCAGGGTGTAGGACAGCAGCAGCGGGTTCCCCTGCGGCATCTGCATCCGACTGGGGTGCGGGTCCCTCCGCTTGCTGACCTGGGGCGTGGGCGAGTCTGGAGAGAGGAGGCAAAGGGCCAATAAAAACAGCTGCTAGGAAAAGAGGCTGCCACCAGCAGCCCTCCCTCCACCGTGTGCTCACTCAGCACCCGGACTGTGGCCACGTCACCCCCATTCACACTCAGGCCGTGGGCCTTCTGCTCCTAACAATCGCCATGCCGTGAGGTGTCCACCCGACCATGAATCAGCAAACACACCCACAGATCCAGGACAAGTCAGACCGAATTTTCAACTTGAGCAGCAAAAAAGTGAACTATTTACAAGTTTCATGGAAAAGAGCCCCCTTTTCTCTATAGTCCAGAAGGAGGTTAAAATCAAAAAAGGAGTTGTACAATTTCTCTGTCCCCATTTCTACAGTGAACACATATTATTCCGTGTGCCAAAACAATCACTCCAATCCCATGTAGGTAAAAACCCACACACTTGCTTAGAGCTAGGATTCCCAATCGCACAAGTCACAGAATCACACCCTGAAACCTCAGCTTCCCTACAAGCAAGGAGTCACCCACACCTCACAGAGCAGCCAGACAGATCAGAGAGATCACAGGCTAACAAATACGGAAGTCACCTTAAAAAGTCAGTTTGGTTTTTAGTACAGAGAATTCTAAAGAAACAAAGTTCCTTTTGGTTAAAAAATATAGTAAAGTTAAGGTACCCCACGGGGGGGGGGGTTCTTCCTCTAACCAACACTGCTATAAATAACCACAACAAAATGTAGATTTCTTCCTCTTTCTCCCAAATTTCCTACAACACGGTTGTATCATTTTTCATGATTTCCTTCTTAAAACAACACTTCAAAGTCAGATTATGGATTCTATTCTAAACAGAATTAATGACTAGATTATTTTCATCTGTGAAATTACTCAGCATTTTTTTTTTTAAGATTTTTATTTATTTATTTGACGCAGAGAGAGAGATTACAAGTAGGCAGAGAGGCAGGCAGAGAGACAGGGAGAGGAGGAAGCAGGCTCCCTGCTGAGCAGAGAGCCCGATGCGGGCCTCGATCCCAGGACCCTGAGATCATGACCTGAGCCGAAGGCAGAGGCTTTAACCCACTGAGCCACCCAGGAGCCCTACTCAGCATTTTAGAATTTAAAATGTAGTTGCCTTTAATTCACCTTAAAGCTTGAAGAGAGAAAATAAACTAAGGCCTTAATGCTTACTTGGGAACCCCAAGGGCCTCATAAAAACTCCACACACAAACTCGGTATTATGTGCTCTAAAGCAGTAAGCTCCCAAGTGCGGGCACAAGCCCCAGGGTGAAAACCGTTCACCAGGTGCAAGAAGAAAACAGAAGCAATTCTAGTTCTATTTCCATCTCTCCTTTCACAATGTAACACTCCTGTGTCATCATTATAACACACGTAATACCGTACTACAGGGCATGCATGTAACTTACTAAATGCATATTGTGTAGACATCCATGCATATGTGTGCATGAGTGTGCACAGGAGTGTGATGTGTGTGTGCATATGCGAGTATGTGTGTGCACCAGTGACTATACAGGAGTGTGTGTATACATAACAGTGTGTGCACGTGTCTGTGTGTACATGGGTATATGTGTGTGTTCATGAGTGTGACTGTATATATGGGGGTGTGTACACATGTATAGTGTGTGTGCAAGTGTATACATGTGTGAGGTATGTGAGTATATATGTACGTGGCTACATGTGTGTACGTGAGTGTGCAGCTAAGTATATGGGTGTGTACATGTGTGTAAGTGTAAATGTGCATGTGTGTGTAAGCATGTGTGTCGTGGGTGTGTCCATGTAAAAGTATGTGCATATGTGTGTATACATTAAGAGTCCCCAACATCTTAATGCCCAAAATGTGGAGACCACAGCTCCAGAAGGTTCTCCCATCCTAAGAACCCAGCCCCTTTCCATGTAAAAATATTTTGATGGCCTTAAACTGTGCTTACCCAGTCTCTTGAGGGACCACGTGTACTCTCGGTCAATGAGCCAACAAGTGTTTCCCAAGTACACACTCGAGGACAGTAATGAACAATGCAGACTCACTGAGCTCATTAATACGCATTCGGTACATGGCTACGGACAGTCCCCCTGTGCTGGGCGCAGTCTGTGAGGATCCAAACTCCAGGGCAAACGGGAATCCCACGGTGACGTAACTTTAACAGCACACTGACCATGAGAAAGGGGGCCAGACGCCGCGACTGAGCAACAAGCTCCAAGGGATACATCCCAGGAGCTGGGCGGCGGGGGGGGACCAGCATGCAGAAGGGCTTCAAGGAAAGCTTGCCAAATGACTGCTGCTATTTACTGCATTTTCAGGAATGAAAAGTAGCATGTCTGGGAAAACAAAGTTTTCTGTAACTAGAGCACAGAATATGTGGACGGACAGGAAAAAATGAAGTAAAAAGGTAACAGGGGAAGAACATTTCTATCAGAGAAAAGATATGCAAATACCTACATGAAAAGAAACTTATATCTGTAATACATAAAGAACTCTCACAACACAGTAAAAATAAGACAGACATTGTGCTATGGTGAGTGCTGTGAAAGGTGTAAGCCTGATGATTCACAGACCTGTACCCCTGGGGCAAATAATAATTAAAAAAAAAAAAAAGACAAACAGACATCCAATTTAAAAATGGGCAAAGGATTTGCATAGACCTTCCTCCAAAGGTATACCAGTGGCCAGTAAGCACACAAAAGGATGCTCCACAACCCTGACCATCACGGAAATGCAAATGACAGCCATAGTAAGATACCACCCACTGTGACAGCTCTGATTAAAAAAAAAAAAAACACAGACAAGGACTAGTGAACATTGGCCAGGATGCGGAAAAGCCTCCCACATGCCGGCAGAGGCTGCCTTCCAGACCAGCCCGGCACATCCTCACAACGTGAGAGGCAGGGCCCCCATGTGAGCCCGCAGTTCCACCCATAGAAATACACCCGCGACATGAACAGGGATGCCCACACAGAGGCCTGCAGACAAAGGTCCACAGCAGCCTTATTCACAGGAGCCAGAGAATAGAAAACCCAAGCGCCCAGTAACCAGCGGGAAATGAACAGAAGCGGCTTATCCGTACAACAGACTAGTAGTCTGCCGTACAAAGGACTGCAGGATGGATTCGGCTACAGGATAGATGAGCCCTGAAAACATGACGGTAAGTGAAAGTCGTCAGACACAAGGACCAGAATGGGATGAGTCCGTGAAAATGTACAAAAACAAAGCGGACAGGTGCCTGCCTGGGGCTGGGGGATGAGGGGCAATGATGGGAGAACTGGGTAGTGAGGACTGGAAAATAAGGGGTTTCTTTGGGGGCCGATAAGATGCTCCCGAGTGGCTCATGGCAAGGGGTGCACCGCCCCATGAGCACGCCAACACAGCTGTGTTGTACACTCTGCATGACTGAAGTGTACGGAACACAAATGAGAACTAGGAATGCCTTACATGTAAAAAGGTGGGCGACACCAGTAAGTGGCAGAGTAAGAACCTCCAAAAGTCCTCCCTTCGACAGAAACAAAAATGGTCAGAACATGCTTTTTCAGAACACTGGAAACTGAAGATGTGTGGCAAACCAGGGCGTATGTATTAATGTGATAATTAGTTACATTAAAATGAGGCCATACTGGGCTCCCCCAGGGCTCAGTTGGTTAAGCATCTGCCTTCTGGTCAGGTCGTGATCTCAAAGTCCTGGGATGGAGCCCCACATTGGGCTCCCTGCTCAGCAGCGAGCCTGCTTCTCCCCCTGCCTCTGCCCTTCCCCTGCTCATGCTCACTCTCTCTCCTTCAAATAAATAAATAAAATCTTTTATAAAAAAAAAAATGAGACCATACTGGAATAGGGCAGGCCCTCAATCCATTATCACTGGAGTCCTCGTAACATGAGGGAGGACCGCATGAAGTCCCAAAGACACCTGACACACAGGGTCGGACATGACAGTGGAGGCAGAGACTGGAGCCACGTGGCCCCTGGCCAGGAACTTGGAGGGTGGCCCACCACAGCCAGACGCTGGAAGCGGCAGGAAGAACTCTCACTATGGGGCTGGGAGGAAGCACACGCAGCCCTGCCCACACCTGGATCTCAAACTTCCTACCTCCAGGGCTCTGAGACGTTCCTGCTGTTTCAAGCCACCCAGTTTGTGCTTTGTCACGGCAGCCACATGACACAACACACTTTACAGAATTCATTCAGAGAGGTCATTAAAAAAAGTCAACAATGATATGCAGCAACACCTTGGAGAGGGAGGAAATCTGATTTCCAGAGTTGCCACATTATATCATTTAAACTGTCCAGTTTACAACTAAAGGTTGTAAGACATTCAAAGAAACAAGAAAAGATGACCAAACACAGGAGAAAAAACCTCCACCAGAAACTGTCCTCAAGGAGGGCCAGGCATTGAACTCATTTGACAGAGAACATACATCGGCTATTTGAAATAGGTTCCAAGAGCTAACAGAACCATCTCTAAAGAACCAAGGGAAAGTAGAACCGTGTCTCAGCAACAGAAAATACTGATAAACAGACATTGTGTGAGAGAGGCAGATAAAAATTCTGGATTGGAGAAGCTCAATAAATGAAATGAGAAATTCACTAAAGGGATACAACTGCAGATCCAACAGGGCAGAGAGGAAGACAGGCCAACAGAGAATGTCCAGTCTGGATGACAGAAAGGAGAGACAATGAGGAATATGGACAGATCCTCAGAGACCTGTGGGACACCATCAAGCGTACACCCACATCACCATCATCAGAGGCCCAAAAGGAGAAAGGCTCACAAGAAATATTTGAGAGAATGGCCAAAATTTTCCAAAATTTGATTTTTAAAATCCCAGAACCCACCAGGCACCTGGGTGGCTCAGTCAGTTAAGCATCCAACTCTTGGGTTTCAGCTCAGGTCATAATCTTGGGGTCGTAAGAGCAAGTCCCACGTCAGGCTCCACAGTCAGTGCAGACTCTGCTTGGGATTCCTTCCCTCTCCTTTCCCCTGTCCCTCCCCGCCCCTGTGTGCACAAGCACACTCTCTCTCTCGAGTAAATAAAAATAAATAAAATCTCTAAAAAAAAAATCCAAGAACCAAAAAAACTCCCAACTAAGATAAACTCAGGAAGATTCACATCTAGACAGATCACACCTGCACTGTTCAAACCATCCAGAGACAAAGAGAAACTTGAAAGCACTAGGAGATCAGCAGCTGGGTAGCTGACTCCTCAGAAGCCACAGAGGCCACAAGGCAGTGGGATGGAACAAAGTGCTGGAGGACAGAATGGTCAACCATATTCTATAGCCAGCAAAACTATCCTTCCAGAATGGAGGCGAAATTAAGACAGCCCCAGAAGAGCAAAAACAGCGAATTTACCTTGGCACCAGCAGCCCTCCTCCTTGCAAGAAACAAATCTACGTGAAGAAAGAACCAGAACAATGCTGGAAAAAATAAAAGGCAATAGAAACTTACTCCTCACTTGTAACTGTTTTCCTGGTTGACTTAAAGGACACCTGCATTAGGCAATCCACACCAATCTCCTTTGCCGGCATACCATTTACAGGGATACAATCTGCAGGACAGTTGAGAGTGGGGAGCGGAAGGGAGCTGTACAGCAGCAAGGTTTGGACACACACCTGAAATTAAACTGGTACCATCCAAGCTGGGCTGGTACACGTTAAGATGTTAACTGTAACTCCCAGGGCGATCCCTAAGAAAATACCAGAAATCATACAGTGACCAAAACAAGGGAATTTAAACAGTACACAAGAAAACACCTATTGATGTAAAACAAGGCACTGTTGGAAGAACGGAGGAATAATAAAAGTAATGAGGCAAAGATAATTTGCGGAGCACCAAGAATTCTTTATTAAAATTTTTACGTAATATGGAGTCTTCTCTATCAGGCACATACTAGTTTTATTCTTTTCCTGATGGTTAAAGTAAGATAATATCCCAAGACAGAACGTACACTCAGTAATGATTACCAAACGGTCACATGCTGCCAAAGAATCTGAACTCTGACCACAGGAGAATCTAAAAGTCAGGAAAAAAAATTTTTTTTAAGTCAGACTCCAAATGGCACCTTTTAACTCACAGACACAGCACACGCTCTTGATGGGTCCCCACCACCCAAAGAAGAGCCCCTCCGGAGAAGCTTCAGTCTTAAGAAAGCTATGACCCCAAGTATCAGCTTCCTGAATTAGCACATCCATGTTTTAAAAAAAAATGTTTAGGAAGGAAAACAGATCACGTCAGATCAGCCACCTGTCCTGTAATGGGCCACTCACCATGGAAAGAGCAGGAACACATGGAGGAAGACTCTGGTTTTCTGTAGGAGTTAATGTCAAGTTCAGAGACAGGACCTGAACACTCGTGAAATGGCAGACACACTGCACACCCACCCAGCCCCGATGGGTGACACAGACAAGGAGAGAGGCAGCTAGGCAGACTGAAGGGCTAAGAGGATGGGTTGTGACGTCAGATAGGCGTGTGCAGACATCTGGTCTCTCACATCCTCACCACGTGGCCCGAGCTGACCATTTATCACCAGTAAGATGGGGTGAGGATGCCTGCCCCTCACCCATGAAGCACCTCAATGATCGCAACAACCCCTCAGAGCCCCTCTAGTGGTGTGCCCTCCTGGCCGCAACCCTTCTGGCACCAACCTGCTCAGCCGCAGGGTTCGGACCCACCCAGAAGCTGCAGTCCAGAATAAGGCCTGGCCTTGACCCGCCGCCCGCTCCCAGACCCGCAGGCTCAGAACCACGGGCTGATTCCACCTTGCCCTGGTGGCTCTTGTGGGAAATGACACACCAGAGCTGAAAACAGCTCTAGAAAACACTGGTGATGCCCCGGCCTCCCTTCCACATTCTGGTGTTCAACTCCAAAAAGCCTTTGTACATCCGTGGACTAAAATGTAGACCCAACTGCCCATAACAACAGGTGTTCAGGGCGCTGAGCTCTGGGCCGGCCCACAGACCGAGGCCTCACACGCAGCAGGGGTGAGGCTCAGGCCCCGCTCCTCCAGACATCTCACTGTCAGACAGCCTGGCAGGCATCGGAGAAACAGGCGTCACTCCCAAGCCAGCCACCAATGCCCCATGTGACCCCCAGGGCACACCTCTGCCTCGCTGCGGCACACAAAGGGTACTGGTCAGTGAGCCGTCTTCAACGTCCCTCCAAGTCTGAAATTCTATGATTCGCCTAGCCAGCTATCCACAAATGAGAAACGTCAAAACATCTGAGAGCCTTCCCAACACACTTCCATCGGAGCGTCCAGGCGGCAGTGCTGCCGCGGGCACACACCAGAGCCGGCTGGCCCCCCGTGCTCGGACAGCAGCCATCAGCTGGGCCGGTACTCACTCACCACAGGCAGAGCTTTGGGAAACCAACAGGACTCGCCCAGGGAGCCACGCCAGCACACACGCCCATGATGCACCTAAGCCAGCCTGGCCCAGTGCCGGGGGCTGCAGAAGTCATGGGTCGTGAGCCTCAGCACAGCGGGCGTGGGCCAGCCCCCTCCTCAGCAAGCACGCCAACCTACACGCAGGGCTGCATAGAGCACGTGCGGGGGTCCCTAACTCCGCTCAGTCCTGGCACTGCCTGGGGTCCTCACCGCTTGCACAGAGCCCTTCCCAAGGGCTTTTCACATCTCAATAGGTGATTCGTCCCCCAAGGGCAGCCAGGGAGGAAGGTTCCCACTGTCCGAGTTTAGCAGGAGGGTGCACTGGGGCACATGTTCTGATGGACCCCAAGTTCACGGTTCCACAACCACACAGATCCACCACGACTGCCATCCTCTGCCGCCCGCTCACCAGGATGCAGGACAAGGGCCAGCGAGGGATGGCGCAGTCTCGGGGCTCCAGCCTCCAAGCCGAGTGGGCATCACAATCACCGGGTGGCCTTGGTCAAAGGCTGCCGGATAAGGTAACAGTTACTAAACAAAAAGATACAAAGTAAGTGCTGGCCAGGATGTGAAGGGACTGGAACCCTGTCCATGGTGGGTGGGAATAGACAACGCCGTGCTGTATGGAACAGTCTGGAGCTCCTCACAGAATAAACAGACTCACCCTGTGACCAGCAGTCCTGCTGCTGGGTCTCTCCCCACAACTGGAAGCAGGGGCATGGAGAGGGGCTCGCTCGCAGCACGACTGACTCCCAGCAGCCGAGAGGCGGAGGCGCCCCGCGGGTCCATTGACAGACGAACACAACGTGGTCTGCCCGCACCGTGGAAAAGCGTTCGGCCTTATAAAGGAAGGAACCCTGGCACCTGCCCCAACACGGATGAACTGGAGGACGTGACGCTCAGTGAAAGAAGCCAGAAACAGAAGGATGAATACTGGGGGATCCCATTTATAGGGGGTCCCCGGACTCGTCAAAATGCAGACACGGAGAGTGGACAGGGGGCCCAGGAGCTGGGGGGGGGTGTTGTCAGTGTCTCATGGGGACAGAGTTTCAGTTTGGGAACATGAGAAAATTCTGGAGACGGATGGTGGTGACAGTTGCACAGTAGTGTGAATGTGCTAAACGCATGGAACTACACACCTGAAAGTGGTTCGATTTGTGGGTCACGTAAGTTTTACAGTTGAAAACCCACACAGATTGCTGGGCTCTGCGCCAGAGTCCAGGGTGGGCCCTCAGACCCTGAGTTTCTAACAAGCTCCCAGGTGCAGGTGCTGCTGGTCCAGGGGCCACAGTTTGAGAACCAGGGATGCAGGATGAGCAGAGGAAAGAACTCAGCACCTTGCCTGGACCCACGGCCCAAATCTGACAAAAATCAGGCAGGTGTTCATAAATGCCACCACCATGCTTTACTCACTCATCAAAGAGGGCGGTGACCAATGGCATTCCAGATGACAACTCTCCCACCAAAACAATGGGAAAAGGAACCAGCAGGGGTTCCCGATTTTCGAAGGAACATTCCTCTCAGGCTCACAAAACAGGTTTCTACATCTGATCCAGAACTGTCCTAAGCTACTCTGTTATTCTGAAATTTGGCTGTTCTCAGGAAACGGAAGCCACAGTGTCCTCGTCCCTATGGTGACCATGGCCTCCGAAGTGACAGGCAGATGGCCAGGGAGCGCCGTGAACAACCCTTGGGTGGGTGGCAGACCCGTAACTCAAAGCTCAGACACACAGAAACTCTCAAGGCCTCAGCTTTGCTACCCTTTGGATGTGGCTTTCTCTTACCAACCTACTTCACGTACCATTATG
The DNA here is from genome assembly GCA_002007465.1 of Ailurus styani. Taxonomy (NCBI): domain Eukaryota; kingdom Metazoa; phylum Chordata; class Mammalia; order Carnivora; family Ailuridae; genus Ailurus; species Ailurus styani. The sequence goes on along the minus strand of LNAC01000028.1, from coordinate 5,736,250 downwards.
ATATTTTTTAAATAAAGAAAGTCACTCCAGAGGCTCCTGGGTAGCTCAGTTAGTTAAGCATCCAACTCCTGATTTCGGCTGCGGTCATGGTCTTGGGGTCCTGGGATCGAGCCCCATATCCAGCTCTGTACTATGCAGAGTCTGCTTGGGATTCTCTCTGTCCCTCTGCCCACTCCCCAAACAAGAGAAGAGAGAGAATGCAGCTCCCCCTACAGCGTGCACACATCCGATTCCCCTTTGCACACACTCCCCACACAGACAGGCCCACAACATATAGGGGATTTTTTACACACGAAGCATGTTTCCATGTGTGTACATGACCACGTATCTCATTCAACTTTTCTGTAAAAGCAAAAACCTCCTAGGCTCTTAGCCACTCACCTAACACAATCACCACGAACACTGTTCTCCTTTCATCAACCTCTGTTCTTAGGTACTTTATAAATGCGTTTATGTTTGTTGTCATTGTGAAATATTTCAAACGTACATAAAAGTACAGAAAATATCAGACTCTGTGTATCCAGCATGGAGATTTCACAGAAGATCACGTCATGCCATGTGTTTTTCTGAAAAGATGGTAGCTGGAGCAAACACGTGACAGAGGCACACCACCCCTTCCTCCCCTCTCCGCTATGCCCACCACCCCAGAGCCCACGGGCTGCATCCGCAGGCAGGCCAGGGTGCTTTCTACGTGTCCGCACACGCCCATAAAGCACGAGTACCGTATTCCACGTATACGATAAATATCATCATTCCCTTTGTCTGTTTTCTTGTCCCAGAAGAGGGCACGTGTACGCAAAGTGCGCACATCAACTCCACTCGGCTCCGTGCATGGCAGGGTGGTGGCACCCAGACAGCGAGAAGGGACACACAGGCTCCCCACCCCCTCCCCAAGGGTGAAGGCCACTTTCTAACCCCACACGTGACTTTGCCCTGTTGTTACATAATTGGCTTCAGGCTATAAGTCCCCCTGATTCTGCCTACTTCCACTGGGCATGCTGTGTGAGGCCTGCCCGTGTCCCCGCATGCTGCTGTCACTGCTACAGACCCCACCGTGTGCTGAGGCCACAGTCTAGCCCCTCGTTCTGCCACCGGACACCTGCCTAGCTCCCAGGTTTTCCTCAGACGTGCGGCACTGCCAGGAGCACTTAGCACACGGCTGGTGATGGGGATGTACGCTCCTTTCTGTTGGGTACAGTCTTTACGGTGAGGTCCCAGGTCCCGGGATTTCACAGGTCCGGCTTGGCCAATACTTCCAGGCTTCCAGAGCCACCGAGCCACATTGCACTCCCGTCAGCAAGACATTTCATGAGGCCACTCGGCGTTTCACCTGCTTCCTCCTCACCATTCCGGCAGGGCCTACACTTCTCCACCATGGCCGCCAGTAAATCACCATTTCATCTTGATTTTTTACCTAACAACCACTCTTCTGTCTTCCTAAGAACCTGTAGCGATTGCACAAGATCTCAGGTATGCCGCTAAAAATCAGGGAGCCATTCTCCCGTTAACTGTTCCCTGCTATTGAAAACGCATGAAGAATAGGCCCCTTCACAAATCACTGTGCTCTATTTTTTTATTCTATCTTTAGCATCAATTCCTAGAGAATGCTACCTATTTTTCCTGCTACTGGACACTTCCCTGGATGGCTTTTATATGCACACATGTTGAATAAGATTCTCTTCAGAAACTGTCTTCTGAGCACTGGTGCAGTGACCTTGGTAATCTGAAAGATGTACCACAGTGGCATTAAAAAGAGAAAACCAGGGCTCCTGAGTGGCTCCATCTGTTAACCGGTGGACTCAGCTTCAGCTCGGTCACGATCCCAGGGGTCCTGGGATCAAGGCCCATGTCAGGCTCCCTGCTCAGTGCAGAGTTCGCTTAAGAGTCTCTCTCTCCCTCTGCCCCCACTTACACATGCTTCCCCTCTCTCTCTCTCTGAAAAAAAAAGAGGGGGGGAGCATGTGTAAGTGGGGGCAGAGGGAGAGAGAGACTCTCTAAAAAAAAGAGAGAGAGAGAAAGAAAACTAAAATTTTAGCTTCCCACCTGTGATGAGAAAAGTAGTCCCAGAGGGAACAGATCCTCACACAAGGTTTCCTCAAACCCGCCCCTCCCACCCCCCACGACTGTCCCTTCCTCCCTCCTCAGCCGCCAGACACTGCCACCCTTCAGTTCGCCTCTTTAGCTACAGCAGGCACCTGCCGCTTGGAGCCCGTGCACAGTCGCTCACATGCGGGGCTGCCCCCTCCCCAGCCACCTGACGACCAGCTCCTTCACCTCCTTCGAATCTTGGCCATGACACGTACTCAGGGACAACTGCAACCTGCCCCCTCTCCTCCCTCCACATGCAAACACACGTCACTGGCTCAGGGCACCTGAAAACTGTCCACCTCCTGCAACAAGACAGTCCTCTCCCGCACAGCAGGCCTCATTCCAGGCCCACACCTGATGTCCGGGGATCAAGAACAGCTCCCAGCACACAGTAAGTGCTCAGGAATCTTCTGCTGCTCAATGAAAGGCATCAAAGCCACGTGAGCAAGACGGCCATGTACAGGAATCAAGGCCTGCTCTGCTCTCTTGGGCAGGGAAACAGCCTCCTGCCCACGCCTGCACCAACAAATTTCATCAAGGTCCCCACAGCGACAGGAACCCTGCCTTAGTGAGCTAGGGCGAGAAGCAAAAACCGGGAACACAGAGGAGGGCTCTCAACAGATGCCACCGTGGTGAGCCCTGAGCAGGGACTGCTCACACTGGCAGCACCTCCCCACCTCTGCCACTGCCTCCTAGCCAATTTGCAGCCATCTCCACTGGCAAAACCCGATTATCTAAAGCCGTGACGTGTCATGTGGATAGTCAACCTGCACAGCAAGAGAAGAAAGGTTTCCATCTTCCTGCAATGGTTTAAGTATTTTTTACCTTGAAGCAAAGTAAAAATAAACAATCTCTTCAGGTCCTTCCAAGTCCTCAGGTACTTCTTAGCAGAGAATTTTGGAATTGAATCCTCTCCAAAGCTCAGTTCAAACACTCCTGCAACAGTAAAGTGTTTCCAAAGACCCATGAAGAGTCTGGTGATCCTTCCTACTCTCTGGGCTGAATCTCCTCGCCAAGCCTCCTCAACATCTCATCCACGGGCTTCTCCCGCCCCCGAACATTCACCACCTCCCCAGCCCAGTTCAGGGAGCTCTGGCTCCCCGACGCTGCTGAGCCCGGGGGTGGCACACGGCACGTGCCGCCTGTGCATTCCACGTGCAAAGGAATGTGGCCGGAGCCCTCCCTCACACCATACACGAGAACTAACACACAGGTCCAGCGTCCATTCTGAGAGCGCTAAAACTACAAACTCGTAGCAGAAAATACAAAAGTAGATCTTCCCGACCTCGGGTGAGGGAAAGCCTTCTTGGCCATGATACCAAAAGCACAAACAACAAAAGAACAAAAGAGATCAACTGGACTTCATCAAAATCAAAGGCTGCCCTGTTGCTACACACCACGAAGAAAGCAAAAGACAACACACAGAATGGGGGGAAACGCAGATGAATCATGGATCTGATAAGGGGTGTGTGTCTGGAAAACATAAAGAAATTCTGAAAACTCATTTTTTTAAGAAGACAAATTTTAGACCTAATTCTACCTAATTTTAGAAATGGACGAACTATTTGAACACACATTTCTCCAAAAAAGATACACGGAAGTCCAATACGCACATTAAAAGATGCTGAACCACAATGAGATTCCATCTCACGCCCACTGGGATAGCGGTCATTAAAAAGACAGGCACACAAAAGAAAAGAAAAAAGAGGCACTAACAAGTGTTGCTGAGGACATGGAGACACTGGAGCCCACTGAGAAACAGTCCAGCAATCCCTGCCAGGGTTAGACAGAGGCTGCCATTGGACCCAGTCACTCCACTGCAGGAATGAAAACTACGTCTGCAGAAAAACGTGTGCACAGACGTGCACAGCAGCACTATTCACCACAGCCAAAACGTAGCAAAGGCCCGCACGTCCACCGACGGATGACCAGGTAAGAAAGACACAGTCTTGATACAATAGGACACCACGCAGCCGCTGAGTCACGGCGTGCTGGTCCAGGCTACAGCATGGGTAAACCCTGACGCTCAGAGAAGGAAGCCAGGCCCTAAGGCACACGTAACACAGGCATCTACTTACCTGACATCCCAGAAGAGGCAAATCTGCAGGGCAGAAAAGTCAACGACCGACTAGGCTAGGAGGAGAGGGACCGGGGAATGACGACGGACTGTTATGGGTTTGCAGCTCCTCCGAGAGGGACGAAAATGCCCTAACACAGAGGATGGGGACAGCTGCACGGTTCTGCGAATAAACTAAAACACTGACCTGGAGACCTCAAGTGGGAGAATCACGTAGGGTGTGACTGAGACCTCAGTGAGGCTGTTAAACGTGTGTTATGAATTCCCACTCTTCTCTCCAGCTTGTGCACACAAAGCGCTTCTCAATGCCAGCGCTGTGCCTGGAATACGGACAGCCTGCCACCTTGAACGAAGGTGTCTACCAACAAGGGGGAAGTCATCCACCTGTGAAATCCTCCGGCTGTTCCAGACTCAAGCAAAGAAGTCTAGCTGGTAAGCCTGCCACAGAAACTTGCAGTGGCCCCTGGGGTCCCTGTCGCCCCCATGACCAGGAAGCTACAAGTCAGAACTGGAAGTAGCCGCTGAATGCCCAGAAGCAAACAGAGCTGCCCTTAATAAATGTGTCTCCTCACCCCTGTAACTCCTCTCGAGGATTCAAAGGCAGGAATGAAGCCGGCCATCCAGACAGCCACGTGCGGTACCCACCACCATTCAGACCAGGGCTGTTCCCCATGAAGCCTCTTTGGGTCTGGAACCTTACTGAATGCTTTACGTAACATCTCCTTAGTCCTAGAAAACCCCGTTAGCAGGTGCTTGGTCCCACTTTACAGATGTGAAAACAAGGCTCAGCTGGCAGCAGGACTGGCCCAAGGTCACAGCACTGGCCACCTGAGCCTCGGGGCCAGACCCTCCAGCAGACTTACCTGATGATGCCCAGTCCCGTGCTCCCTCCCTGACTCACGGGGAGAGGAGCCCGGACAGGCACACCCCATGCCCGGAGCCAGAGCTCAGACGGTCTCAGCACACATCACTGACTCCTATGTGACTGTGAACCAACAGCTCAAGCTCACCTCCCTCACTTCGCTCAGTTTTCTCGTCCCACAGGTGGGGACCATACCATCGATGTCACTGTCCGGTTGCAAGAATTATTTTTTTTAGAAGGTATGTGAAAGCATCTAGTGCAGTGCCTGGTGCTCCAGCTTTTTCTTTTCCAAAGGACCTGCAGACCAGAAACGGAACTTCCAGATCAAACCACAGACTGAACGAACTGCAGGCCTGGCGTGCCTGCGGCCACCAGCACTGTACTCTGCACCAGGACAGCAGCGATGCCTGAACTTCCGTGCTAATCACAAACAGATCACGGGTGGTCCATGGGATCTCAGGGACACAGGAGAGCCACTCACACACAAATAGGACATTCTCAGCTGTGAGAGCTACTCCGTTCCAAGGGAGACGCAAGAGACCAAACCACAGAAGGGGAAAAAAAATCACGGGTCTGTTTCCTGACAACATCACAAAACTGAAGCTGAGTGCCAAAAACAGTCACCTCTCAGATGATTTCCTCTGACTCAAACTGGAGCAGGAGGAACCAGCACAGGGGCCGCCCGATCTCTGCTTCTCCATGAAGCTCACCAAACCTGCTTCTGAAAGGGCCCCATTCAAGTTGGGTCTATTCCTCAAAAAAACCTCTTCAGTCTCTCACTTTGGGAATGTTTACATATGGGGAGGCCCAGTGATTTTTTCCAGAATTTAAAAGGAATACTATTTTAGCTAATTTGGGGAATCTTGGAGTAACTTACAAAGAAGGAGTTCAAAAATTCCAAAAAGAATCATGGTCTAACTAAATTCAGTCTGGTTTTGATTTTTGTTCTTTCTTTAAACCCTCACCCCAGGCCTGGTGGGTTCAGCCTGAAAGTGACTTAGGTTTTCTAGGATCTCTTGCCGTAGAAGTGAAAATATTCCAAAACATCCCGCAGGCCTAAGTGCATCTCCACCCCAGCGAACGCTAAAAAGAGAGCCTGCGTTTACAACCAAATGAGGCTCCGCTAATAAAATTCCAAGCAGTCACTCGTATTATAAGCCAAGTGAGATACAATTAAATCCATCTGAACAAACCTCGACTGGTCTATGGAAGGAATCACAAAGAGTAAGACAAGGTCCCTGCCATCCTGCTGCCCGCGGGGTCAACAACCCCGAATGCCATGCATCAGCCAGAGAAAGGAACGCCCCGGACACTGGCATGAACAAATTAGGAACTGGGAAGAATGTCACAGCAAGAGAAATACGTAGTCAGTCTTGCCCCCACAGCCAAATGTGCACTGAATGTGGAGACCTAGTGTTCCATGCAGAGAAGGCTGAACACCCCTCTGCCGCCTGCAGCCCAAGACTCCAGAATCAGCTCACTCGGATCATCAGAGTATCTTCATTAGAGGAGGGAACTTGGCCGTGCTTTGCGAAGTTTGTTTCTGAGCGATGTCACATCCCACTCAGGGGGAAGAAACACTCCGTTCGACACCAACCCCCAGTTCCCCAGACTGAACTAGGGGGCTCCAGTGGGGACGCGTGGAGCCTAAGCCCACATGCAAACCACAGGGGTCACAGTTCTCCCACGAAACCACTGCCGCCCACACACACACACACCTCCTGCAGTCATCCCATCACACCATCTTAGGTGCACCCCCTTCCTGAAGAGAGAAAGGCGACATCCCACAATGAACGGTCTTCCGCAGTATTTCGAGAGCAGTCACACAGAACCATCACGCCGTACTAAAAGCTTTCAGAGAGAGACAGTTCACAGCCGGGAAGGCTGTGTAAGTAAACCCTGAGGGAGGATCATGAAAGGCAGGCTTGTGACACAGGCCCGCAGGGACCAGAGCGAGGAGGTGACATCTGCCACTTCCGAACCAGAGCCACACACTCAGCTGTGTGTGACTCCCTCTCTTGGGTCCCGGGCCAGTGACAGAACTGCACCGCCTCAGTTTCCCCATCCGTAAAGTGGGGGTGACAGACTACTGACTTCACAGGGTGACTGTGAGGGGAGCAGAATCTTTTCCGTGAGGCCCCACCAGAGCATCTGACACGCAGGACGCACCATGCAAGGCTTCGTCATCAAAACGATTGTCCTCTGCTCCGTGAAGAACGCCCTCTGTGGAAGCCCCTCCCAAGAGGAGGCAGAAGATGGGACACTGTCTACCCGTGACCCAGTCCATCTCAGGAAACACGCCAAGTCCAAAGGTCACAGCTAACCTCTAAACTCCGCAGGGACTCCAAAGGACTCCTGACTTCACTGTCTGTCCTGAGAAGGAAGACCAGTGGCACACGAGACACCCCGTGATAAAGAACTGCACCTACAGACCTTCCTCAGAATAGCTGCAAATGCAACCTTAAATCTCCCATTGGTGCAAAAACCCAGCAGTGAGGGGCACTTCTCAGGGGCTGGGAGGTGACCCTACCATCCACAAGACAACAGTGCTAAGTCACAACTATCGCTAGACTCCTTTATGGGAGATGGCCTTGGACAAGGACATAGTGGGAACAGCAGGTGAGGTCCCTCAGACAGTTCTCCGGCTGCAACACAGGGCAGCAGCCCTCAGGTCTGGGTCCTGCTGCTCCCGGGGGCCACTGACACAGCTGGACTCACCAGCACCAGTAACATTCAGACACAGACATCAGAAACAGTGGAAGACGGCGGAGGCGGGGGGTTCCTCCTGCTGATTCAGGGCAGGATTCTCCATTAGCAGTAGACGTTGACAAAATCAAACGTGTATTTCACTACAAATACATTTCCAACACTAACTAGAGAGTAGAACCCAAGGGAGTTCAAAATGCCTACAAAACTACATTAAACAACACCCCTTGTGCCCACCTCTGCTGGGCGAGCCGCATCATCAGATGCATCACGATCAAGATGATCGTCATCATCATCTTGGGATCGTGGGGTTGCTCTCCACGTTTTCCACTGTGAAACAGATAATAACATCCACACAGTAAGGGGTGTTAGATCTCAAACACACATCCAGGTGGAAAATTAAAAGACCACCAGCATGTGAACCACCCTCCCCCACCCTGTGTCCCTGGGAGGTCAAACCCCCTCTGTCCTACTAGAGTGACCACTGCCTACTTTTCATGGTGTTCTGCTCGCTCTTCATTCATAGTTTTATCATGCAAGGAAGCCTCCCTGTGCTACAGAGTTGACTTCTGAATGTTTTTAACTTGACAGAAACTGAAGTCACCAATGTGTGTGTTTTCTCTGACTTCTCTGGAGACCCTCCCAGGAGGGCGGGAGGACTGAGTACTGACATTTGCAAAGGTCCCCAAACAGGTCACCTAAGGGCATCTCCCAGTTCTCAAAGCCAGGTAACTGAGTTTACAGAAACTCTGAATCAACTGCACGACTGATAAAAGCTGTCACCTCTAAGGTGGCGAACTAGCTTCGTGGGAGACAGACTTTGTTTACCAAGTGCAAGCTGGAGGACAAGGTTTACCACTGGTTCAATTTAAAGAATCATTCTCTGAAAAACATATGGCAAGAGTATCTTTAACACAAATCGAAGGACAGTAGCACTTTAGAAGCATGAATAGACAGCCGGATGATCGCGCAGCCATTCAACAGATAATAATGAAAGCTATTTTCCATAGCGTAAAAAAGAACATTCAGTGAAAAGGCCAGGCTATAAGGGATATTTACACATGAGCACAGGTACATAAAAAACATATGCATGGGGAAAAGGAAATAAAGCAACATGGGGGTTAGGGGCACTAACCCCACTCCCTGTACCACTGAAAATCTACATGTAACTTCTGACTCCCCAAAAACTTAACCACTCACAATCTGCTATTGACAGGAAGCCTCACTGATAGGAAAAGGTCAATTAATATATATTGTGTATACATGGCATATACCCTAACCTCACAGTAAAATATACTGGAGAAAAGAAATGTTAAGAAAATCAGAAAGGAAACCCATCTACGGCCCCCGTATTTACCACATACAGCTGACAGCCGTGTTGCTCACAAGTCAAGGGCACGCCAAAATGCAGCGGTTGTGTTGAAGTGGTGGAATTATGCGTGAGTTCTCCGTTTATAAAATGTTTGTACTGGCAGATACATTCTTGTACAACAAACATTCTCCTCCAAGTGCCAATTCTCATAACAACAGTGCAATCTTACTGGTTTGATTACAACTCACTCGTAAGATTTGTGGTAAACAAACTTTACCGGCACAAATCAGTTATGAAAGAGCCTCGGGAGACCCACGTAAACGGGCTTCTAAGCCACAAGTTTCTCTAGTCCATACCAAGCTTCCCTGGAATTAATCCAGCATCACATAATTTCCCTTCACCTCTGCTCTACACACAACCTCCAAACAGGTCAGGAGTCCTCGAAAACCCCACCGAACACCTGCTGCATAGGCAGAAGCAGCCAGTGAGCTCTCCTCCAGCAACCCGGCCAACAGAGAAGTTCAAGTGTGGCATCAGAGTCCCCTGTAAGTCAAATCGACTGACAGGACAAGCAACTCAGGCCCTCCTAAGACCGCTGTGACACAGGGTATTTCAATCCTGACTGTTTCAACAAAGAGCATCTACCCCTGAAGTCGGCTTACAGTTTTTGAGTGATTCTCTAAAAAAAACACACAGAGAGCGAAAACATGGCAGTTCTTCAGAGGGTTAACAGGATCAAGAGTCATGCTCTCCACATACGCTGGGGGCCAGGCGTACCCCCTGTGCCTTGAGCCGGCCCCACTTCACAGACAGGCCGCCCCTCCAGTCTCTCCCCAGCAAGCAGGATGGGCAAACATCTCTTTTTGTGTTTCCTGTTTCTTAGGAAGGAAAAAATACCAAAACAGAATTCCCCCGCCCGGAACACATCACTTTCTTGCTAACCACAAATTCTGGCAAATCTGTTCCACACAATACTGATTCAGTTAGTTCCTCTTTCTTCAAATTGACACATTTTACCTTGCAAATTGTGTATATCTGTAGGAGAGAGTTTCAAGACCAACAACACAAACTTAAATAGTATTTCCACAGCTACCGTTATCAAATTAAAATGTAATACTATCTTTAAAAAAAACTTCTGATAAAAATTCTTTTGAAATGTTTCAGCCTTTTCTACAGAGCAGACTTTACTTTCCTGGGAGGTAAAGAAAAATAACAGTTTCTGCCTACTGGAAGATTACAGTCAAAATGTGTGTGGTGATGGCAAGGAGGATGGACAGGAAGAGTTTTTTTCCCAAATGCAAACAGCACACTGAGGTATAATTTAACCCAAATGCATACATGTTACGTGACAGCTCAGTGAATTCTGACGGATGTACACCCAGAGAAGAACCAGGCGAGGGTTGGCAGCTGGGGCGGAGAGAGCAAGGAAATCGCCCGGGCATGCACAGAAGGTGGGGGCCCGTGTGCAGGAGTTCAGATGATGAGCAGAGCTCAGCCGTGACCCCAGAGAAAACCAGGAGACAAATGGCTGGGAGATTCCTAACCAGATGGAATGTATGGAATGCCATCAAGTGAGCCACTCCAACAGAAGCGAAGCTGATTCTCCCATGTTCTCAAGACAAGTTTAGGTCCATCGGACTGCAGAAAGTGGGGCCACGATACGCACTGGTCGTTTGTGTGTATTTTTATCAGGGTGTGACGCAATCTCAAAAACTCCAATTACACAGTCACACATCTATCACATTCATTCCTCGCCATTCTTACTCTGTGTCCCAACTGCTGAGCTTTAGAACCTCCATAGAGACCCTGAAATAAAATCTCATCCTGCACAGAGAACAGGATGTTCCCATAGGACATTGTGATAGTAACAATTTTAACACAAAATCCCCAAAGGGCGTGTGTTCAAAATGAAAAAATACACGTGACAAATCAATAAGGGAAAAGACACACTCCTAAGAAAATGGGCAGGAGATACGATTGGTGAGTTCAGAGAGGTCACACAAGATGAAACTATGACAAGAAACTAAACCCCACCAATACTAGAGGAAATGAAGTCCAAACAGAAATGAAACACTTTCTGATTATAAGTCTGAAGGGAGTTTATAAGAATGGTAGGTGGCGTCCAGGAGGTTATGAGGAAATGATGTTCTTAATACGGCATGCTACAGTCACAGGAGCAAACTAGTAGGACCCCCTGAGAGGATAAGGTGTGTGGGTGTCCGCTAAAACCAAAGAGGTACACACGCCACGAACCAACGATGCCACCCCCACTACTCGTGGGAGGCTCAATAATGCCCCACCAAATCGGTCCACAACCTAAGCCCTGGAAACTGAATCCGTTGTTTCCACAACAATAAAGGGGAACTAATGTAGCAGATGGAATTCAGGTGGCCAGCCAGCGGACCTTAAAATAGGCCACGGATGTGGATTATCCAGTGGCTCCATGTCATCCAAGGGTCCTCAAAAATGGAAGAAGTAAACAAGAAAAGGGGAACCAGAGAAATAACAGCCTAAGAAAGACATGGCCCATGGTTGCTGGAGAAAGGGGACCAGCAGCCAAGGAATTTGGGAGGTGCGTGCAAGCTAGAAAGGCCAGAAAATGGATTTTCCCCTAGGGCCTCCAGAGGAACACAGCCCTGCCCACACCTGATAGTAGCTCAGGGAAACCTGCTTTGGACTACTGACCTCTATCCAGATCTGCGAGATGATAAATTCGTGTTGTTGACGCAACCACGTTGGTAGTAATTTGTTATAGCGGCAGGAGAAAACTAATACACTGACGTAGGGGAATGCAGGCACGTGTGTTCCAGGAGATACACGTTTCCTAAGTACGTATACATATAAAACATAAAAACAGGACACAGAGAATCTATCCCAAACCAGTAATGTCACCTCTTGTAAAAAGAGGGTGATGGCAACCCGTGTGAGACTTTCACTTAATGGATACTGTTCTACCTTTTTTTCTTTTTTTTAAAGAAAACACATTTGTCCACGTGTTGCTGAATTGAAAGTTACATTTTTAGGGAGTTACCATTCACAGATGAAACTTCAAAGCATTACAATATAAGACTCTTAATGCTGAAAATCAGGGAACACAATTTTCTCTGACAATCCCAAGGGCACTACTAAGACCTAGACCTCAGGGTCCCCACAATTAATACCATGAGCGGGTTCCGCCTGTACAGACAGAATACCAGAGAAGAGAAACTTCATTCTATACCCATAAGCACAAACCCTTTAACAAATCAAAATCACCCTTGGCTCAAGTGTGAGATAGACATTTATGGTCTACCGGCAAGATTCAGTCTCAAAACCCTAGGTTTTCTGACTCCACCCCATCCAGCCATGACTCCCACCCAGACATGCCTCTTTAATACTTGCCCACTTTGGGCAAGTCCCTTGCCTCTGGGTTTTATTTACCCCAGTGTAAAAAAGATTTGTTCTGGGACACCTGGGGGGCTCAGTCGGTTAAGCGTCTGCCTTCGGCTCAGGTCATGATCCCGGAGCCCTCAGATCGAGCCCCACATCCAGCTCCCTGCTCCGCAGGAAGTCTGATTCTCCCTCTGCCCCTCACCCAGCTCGTTCTCTCTCTCCCTCCAATAAATAGACTCTTAAAGGAAGGAAGGAAGGAAGGAAGGAAGGAAGGAAGGAAGGAAGGAAGAAAAGGTTTGTTCCACCACTTCACCTGCCTCATAGGGCCATCAAAAGGTTTTAAATGAAATGAAATGACAGGCTACATCCTAACAGTCCATGAACCCCACTTAGAGACTCGCCTGGCTATAGACAGCCCTCTGTAAACAGGTGCTACACTGTCCGCACGGTGAGCATGCCTAATAAAATTACCACGGCCCCAAAGAAAGCCAACTACCATGGTTATTCCCCCCGAGTCACAGGGAGGGCAAGCTTGAGAGCTCATGCCATCCACAAAGGGCGGCCAGTGGGTGAGTCCTGCATGACATATCCACCACAGCACCCATGCCTGCAAAGAGATCCCTAAGTCCCTACCACATCCAGCAACTGGGAACTGCTTCACAATCTGAGCGGAAATAAGCCAGTGACAGCCTCCCATTCCCAAGAGTGACCAGCCAAGGGTTCCAGGCTGGGGTCCTGGGATCAGTGAGGCCGACTGCCCACGCTGGGATCGAACGTGTGACCTCGAGAACACAGTGGTCTAATCAACAGCAAGAGCCATCCCATGCTTCCCCTCACCCAGCTACAAATGAAACGAAAAATAACTAAAAACCAGTTCTGGAGGTGGAGGACTTCTTTCTGGACGCAGACTCACCCAGAAGCCCACCCAATGCCCATCCCGCCCCCCTCCCCCGCAGCTTACCGGCCACTCCCCTGCCTTCTCTCCCTAATGAATACACTCTGGGAGCCCTCCAGAACTCACTGGAAGCACAGCCCCCTGGGGACACCTCGCCAGACGCCCCCCCTCGCAAGGCGGAGTCCCTCAGCCTCGTGCCCATCCCGACCCGCGCCAAGCAGCAGCAGCAACTCCTACCAACACCGTCCCTACAGCTTTTCCCCAGTTCGAGGACTAGAGAAGGGAACTTCTCAAGAGGGAGCATCCTAGAGAAGCCAAGCCTCGCGCACGCTTTTCCGTGTTAAAGCTCATCACTGGGGCAGAAGCCCTGAGAGCGAGTTATGTCCGGGCTGCGGATGAGAACTCACAAGTCCTGGGCGGCCCCGCAAGTTCGGGGGCGGCGCCCCACGCGGCCGGCCGAGGCGGCACCGCGGGAGCCGGGTGGGTGGACGGGGGGACCGGCCTCCGCCCCGAGGGGCCTGCACAGGGAGGCGCGGCCGGGACAAACCTGAGCAGGTGCTCGGGTCCCCGGGCTCGCGGCGCGCTCCGCAGCGTGGCAGGGGCGCGCGGAGCGCCAGCGGGCAGCCAAGGAGCCGAGGGCCGCGGGG
>LNAC01000028.1:5700949-5721181 GCA_002007465.1 Ailurus styani | reverse complement strand
GGGGGGGGGGGGGGGGGGGGGGGAACGAGGAGTTAAGCAGGAGAAGGAGGCAGAGGCCTCCAGCAGGCACAAAGGCCCTGTGGCATCAAGCAGCTGCAGACACTGCAGTGCTCCTGGGTTTTTTCCCCGGAGGACTTCCTTTCCAAAGCATGGAGCCAGGACCTCCTAATTCTGATGCCTACCAACGCCCCCTGGGAGCTGGTTACAGCCAACAGCAGCCCAGACACCCCATCTGGGTCCTTCCCCAGGAAGTCCCTTCTCCTTGCTACATCTACCGGACCCTGCCCGGGTTACACATCACAGCACCCAGGACAGCCCTGAGAGCTAACACAGTCAGAGACGCTCTCCCCAACCATAACCTAGCAAGTGCTGGCCCCCGCTACACATGGGCTTCCCCAAGTCACAGGGGGACACTGCAGGATCCTGTGATGCACAGCCCCCTTCTGATGCTGCTTCCTTCCGCCACCCTGGCCTTGCTTTCAGCTGCTCTTGCATCTACTGATGAGCTCAGCACTTTCCCTGACTCCTCATCTTTAGCCTCCCAAACACACACACATACATACACACACACTCTCTCACTCTCTCTCTCTCTCTGCTAACATCCAGCCCCTGTATTAGTCAGCATGTATCTCTGTCCCTCACTAGACGATACAGTCTTTACGAAATGCATTTTTCAAACTGTAAAACATTGTATAATACACAGACATTATTCAAGAACGATAACATAAATATTATTTTAACACCCCTGACACAGGCCCACACAGCCTCTAGCTCAGCGGTTCTGGAGTTCTGGATCTTTGCTGCACTTTCCAATCACCTGGGGAGAGTTCGAATGTACTCAGCCTGGAGCCCACCCCCAGAAATTCTGATTTAATTCATCTGGGGTGTGGCCCAGAATTGGGATTTTTTTTTAAAGCTCTCCAAATGATTCTAACATGCAGCCCGGTGGAAGACCACTGCTCTATGTTGAAATTTTTATTCCTGCAAACATAGCTGAGCATTTCCTAGGTACTGGATTTTGTTGGGGGGAGGGGGGCAGGAAGCCAAACGATACTACAGGATTCTCATGGCAGGGTAAAGCAGCTGTTAGGACTGAAAACATAGGTGTTATGGGAGGAAAGGGAGGAAAGGCCGTGGGTTCTGACATGACCCGTTCTGAATGCCTGCAGAAAAGGGAACTCGGTCCTTACAGGTTGTGGGCTCTGTTGACAGATATCTTCAACGGTTAGAAAGTTCTTGGAAATGTGCACTGAAATGTGTCTGCCAGCAGTTTCTTTAGATCCTCACCAAGAAGACTAATCCTTACACTATTTCTCTTTCATTCAGGGAAAAGCAAATAGAAAATCGTAATTTCTGACTTTAAAAATCTTTCAATTAATGACAAGAATCCAATTACATTAAGACTGTTCATCTGTGGCTCGGGTCACATTGACTGCTTTCCATTTAGGAAACTGAGAACTATGTAGGCAAACTGACAGTTTGGAATACACAGCAGAATCAGAACTCGGGACTTTACAACACAGGTGGACATGCAGAAAGGGGCTATTATCAGCTGTTCTACCAAAATGCAAGGATTTCCACATCCTGTTCCAAACCTTGCAAAAGCACTATTAAAATGCTTTGAGTACTGTATCCTCAACTATTAATCTAGCTGACATATTCATCAGGATGAACAATATCATGCCAGTGTATTTCCAAGACCTGAAATAACAAGGGAATTATGCTCACCACAGTCCCTCGGAAAATCCATGACGATGGAGGGGCCACTGTCTGGGATTCTGCCATTGTGACCAAGGGAAAGCGCTGTGGAGGGTCCAGCGTGAACACTGAAATGCTCCAGCCCAGAAGTGACATAAGGCTCCACTCATGACTCGACATGGCCAGAACTAGTGACGTGGCTCTGCCCACCCACGAGAGAACTGGAGGATTGACACCACCTCTGTGTCTGGAGGACAGAAAGCCAGAACTATTTTGGAAACAGTGGTCAATACTAGCCACACTAACCAAACTAGCATTTCTTGATTGCTTGCCTACTATGTGTCGAGCACTTTTCTACGTGTTTTTTATTTGGAGACTCCCTGATGCCTCACAGTAAATCTACGAAATGGTAACACGATTGTCTCCATTTTCCAGACAACGAAGGCAGAAAAGGCTACATGCTGATATGGCAGAGCTAGTCCACAGGAGAGCCAGGATTCAAACCTGTGCTGTCCGGTGCCAGAGACCACCCTCATCGCCCCTGTGACATTACCCCATGCCAGAGACTCAGCCGTTACCCCTCAACACTCTCACTGTGGAAATTCCAGTCCCCCAGAACCTCTTGTTTGAGAAGGCTTAGGGCGCCAGCAGCCTGTGGCTCTATAAATCATATTGGGGGAAGGGGAGGGACTCTAAAGGCAGGGAAAATGGTAACAATGTCACAGATAATATCAACAGCCCCCAAACATGTATTAAACCCTCATATGTGACAGGCACTGTGCTAGGTGATGAACCAGTATGCTCTAACTCCATATCGTGAAGGTCATGAAATCAAATCCTCCAGGGGCGCCTGGCTGGCTCAGTTCATTGAGCGTCCCACTCTTGATTTGGGCTCAGGTCATGATGTCGGCGTCATGATCTCAGGTGGTGAGATCGAGCCCTGCGTCGGGCTCTGTGCTCAACACAGAGTCTGCATATCTCTCTCCGTCTGCTCCTCCTCCTCTCTCTGTCAAATAAATAAATAA
Source organism: Ailurus styani (assembly GCA_002007465.1). Taxonomy (NCBI): domain Eukaryota; kingdom Metazoa; phylum Chordata; class Mammalia; order Carnivora; family Ailuridae; genus Ailurus; species Ailurus styani. The sequence continues at coordinate 5,718,458 of LNAC01000028.1, read as the reverse complement.
AATCTTAAAAAAAAAAAATCAACTCCTCCCGTGACCCTCTAGGATACCTTCTCAAGCACTCATCCTAAAATTCCCACTTGAAGGAAAGAGATTTGCTCACATTCTCCAGGAGCCCCGGGAAGGTTTAAATATCACAAAAATATGGGGTTCTCCTCATTAGACTTCGGACAAGCTACTTAACTCTCGTTAGCTTCTGTATGCTGATGTGGAAATAGCAACAGTACTTTATTTCAAAGGTTTGTTCCTCAAAGGGTAAGGTTTAAATAAGAGATGTCCTCTGGTAGTCTGATGCAGAAAAACATTCACCCTCCTTCCTCAAACGTACAGACGTGCTGGCTAAAATTGTCCCCTCCCCCCAAGACGTTTTCAATACGTTGCTGTCGTCTTAAGCAAGAAAGTGCACCGGATACAGGGAAGACTTTAAGTAAAGGGAAGACTTTAAGCCCTGAACTAAAGCGGAGACCCATAGACCCATAGAGCTTTCAGACACGATCAGAACCTTAGGATCCTGGGTTCAATGGCCAGAGAGCAAGGCTTGGGCTCCAGTGAGGATGGGATATGGCCTGAACTTCCCAGAGAAGATCAGGACTGACAAAGAGCTAACCTGCCCTTTATTTTTTTTTAAAGATTTTATTTATTTATTTGACAGAGAGAGAGAGAGAGAGATCACAGTAAGCTGAGAGACAGGCAGAAAGAGAGGAGGAAGCAGGCTCCTTGCCAAGCAGGGAGCCTGATGCGGGCCTCAATCCCAGGACCCTGAGATCATGACCTGAGCCGAAGGCAGAGGCTTTAACCCACTGAGCCACCCAGGCGCCCACCTGCCCATCTTTAGAAGCAGCATGGGGGCTGACTGTCCACACCAGACCAGGAGGGCAAAAAGAATGGCCCTTGAGGTGACCCCACCCCTAGATATTTACCCGAAGGAAGTAAAAACACACGCCCACCCAAAAGGGCTCATTCCTCGAAAGCTCCTTCAAATAGCCAAAAACTGGAACTACCCCAAATGTCTGTTAACGACAGCCTGGGTGAGCATATTGCCATGGAGACACACACAATGGCATGCCACACCCCGGGGCTGGTACACACAGTGGGGGCTACCGCTATCCCAAGTCCCTGCAAATGTGCTACAGGCTTCCGAGGTGGAGAACGGGCAGAGACTGGAAGAATTCCAAGAAGCATTAAAAAAAGAGGCTAGATTGCCACGAACAGATTGTCAGTAGACATGAGACAAGTCAGTTAGGGGGGACCGGGGCATAGAAAAGCTACGTCATCTTGGATGGTAATTCCCAAACTGTCATAAACACACTGCTGGTAGTTTCCCACATGAAAGGCATCTCTGGGGAGGCCTCAGAAGGAAGCGAGGAACATGTTCCTGGAAACCAGGGGAGAAGAGGTCCTGCCCTCCGGTGGCAGAAGGCGTAGCTGGACCGTGTCCTCCAGGTACACAGGGAAGAACCTGTCCAGGGGGCCAGCGATCGTCAAGTTGGGGGACTCCCGGTCAGGAAAGTGTGCTCTGGAGAGAAAGCCCGGTGTGTGTGTGCACCTGGACAGGGACCAAAGCCACAGTAGTCATCACACGGAGAGCTCTTGGAGGAGATTAGTCCATGGCATTTTAGCAGCAGCAAAGAATAGAGACAGAAGGGGCAGCTGGGTGGCTCAGTTGTTAAGCATCTACCTTTGGCTCAGGTCATGATCCCAGGATCCTGGGATCAAGTCCCGCATCTGGCTCCCAGCTCAGCAGGAAGCTTGCTTTTCCCTCTCTCACTCCTCCTGCTTGTGTTCCCTCTCTCGCTATCTCTCTCTCTGTCCAATAAATAAATAAAATCTTTTTTTAAAAAAAGAATAGAGACAGAAGACCCGTGGACAAGCGTCTCTCTCACAGCACGCGTGGAAGACCTGCTCGGTTTCTGAACATCTTGTATCAGCACAAACACTACCAGCTTGGACGGAGAGGGGCAGAGGAACATGAAAGAAAGCTGTCTGCCTCTCAAAACAATGCAGGCAGGAAACAGGCGGAAAAGACTCCTCGGCCGCAGAGGGGTGCTACCCTTCATGAAAAAGGAAGGAAGACTCCGGGTGGAGCTGTGGGCCCAGGGGGTAGAACCTTGAGCCACAGACAACAAGTCCCAGGCCTTGAAACCTGACTTTTTTCCACTGGATTGCAAGATCGCTTGGGACTGCAATCCCTCCTTCCTTCTATTGCCTTCAGGAAAGTTCATACCTCTCCTGCCCTTGTATCTGGGGATTAGATCATTTGGCCTCGAGGCGCCCAGGTGGAGAGGAATTCAGCCTCAGGACGAATCATAGACACTCCCCCATATCTGATTTACCTTATTTAGATGTGGAGATTTGGGACTTGGAATCAGGCTGTCAAGGGCTGGGCCCCTGGGGGATGGTGGGATGAGACGGGTGTATTTTGTCTAGTGGATGGATGTGAATTGTTGGGAACCAGAAGGTGGGCTGCTGTAGACCCAACATCAGCCCCTCAAAGAGCATCTAGTTCCCAGAACCTGTGAATATATTACCTTATATGGGAAAAGGGGGACTCCGCAGATGGGTCAAGTTAAGGCGCTTTTTTTTTTAAAGATTTTATTTATTGGGGCGCCTGGGTGGCTCAGTTGGTTAAGCAACTGCTTTTGGCTCAGGTCATGATCCTAGGGTCCTGGGATCGAGCCCCACATCAGGCTCTTTGCTCAGCAGGGAGCCTGATTCTCCTCTGCCTGCCATTCTCCCTGCTTATGCTTTTTCGCTGTCTCTCTCACTCACTCTGTCAAATATATAAATAAAATCTTTTAAAAAAAGATTTTATTTATTTATTTGACCTTCCAGGGAAGTTCACATCCCTAGATACTGAGAGTTAGGACTTCCATCCATCTTTTTGGAGGGCACAGGTCAACGCATGATGCTGTATTCATAGAACAAAGGAGAAAATCCATAAGCCATTTCAATAGATGCCCAGAAGCATCCATTCATGATAAAACTCCCAGCAAACTACCAGTAGAAGGGACCTTTCTCAACCTCAAAAAGGCATCATCAAGAACGAAGAGCTAGCCACCTGGGCCGGCTTGATGAAATATCGAATGTTTTCAATATTTGAATTAAAATAGTGAATGTCTGGGAACAAGGCCAATGACACGCAGACTCTCATTGCTCACAGCTGATACTGACTCGGAGGTCCAGCCCGTGCACGGTGAAGCAAGAAACAGAAAAAACTGCACACTGCTAGGAGAGAGAATCTGGTCTTAAAAAGATGATAGTGGGGGCGCCTGGGTGGCTCGGTGGGTTAAAATCTCTGCCTTCGACTCAGGTCATGATCCCGGGGACCTGGGATCAAGTCCTGCATCGGGCTTCCTGCTCAGTGGGGAGTCTGTTTCTCCCCTGCTTGTGTTCCCACTCTCACTGTATCTCTCTCTGTCAAATAAACAAATAAAATCTTAAAAAAAAGATGATACCGTATATAGTGAATTCTTTGGAATCCATGAAAGCCACTAGAATTTGTAATAAAATTTAACAAGGTAGGACACCAAATATAAATATTATATTTCTGTATGTTAGCCATGCACAAGTGGAAAATAAACTTTAAAAAAATTCCAAAAGCATAAAAAAGGGAAATATTTATGGATACATGTTTAAAGATATGGGCCAAACTCCAGTGAAAACTATAAAACATCGCTGAGTATAATTCAAGAAGACCTAAATATTCATATTGATGTATTGTTAGGATGGCAATTCTTCCCTAATTGGTCTATTGATGCTCATTCTGAGCCGCACAGATAAACAAATGATTCCATAGTCATATGGCAGAATACTGCTCAGCAGTAAAAAGGAATGGACCGTGGACACAGGCAACAACAGGAATGTATCTCAAAACCATTCTGCTGGGTGAACAAAGCCCAACATAGACTAAATATATTTTTCCATTCGTCACGAACTCTACAGTAGGCCATGCTATATGATGATCCAGGAAAAGGAGATCTAATTTGTAGCGAAAGAAGGCGTGATGGTGGTCCTGTGCTGTGGCAGGGTGCACGGGGGAATTGTGTGCGCTGAGAGAACGTTCTAGCTCTCCATAAGGGTATTCACTGCACTGGCATGTGCGTTGGTCCCAATTCTTTGATCTCTACTACATAAGATATGTGCATTCCCTTTGTGTAAATTCCACCTCAATAAAAACTGGTAATAAACCGTCAGCTAAGAATCCTGTTGTGTGATAGTGTAAAATAATGCATGATGAAATACAGATTATTTGGAACTGATGATGAAAGTCCTACTTATCTGAACTCAAGAGAAACAGACAAAGCCATGTTTAAAGGGAAACGTATAATCTTAAATGCACCCGAGAAAACATGAAAGACAGAACATTAGTTAGTTCAAGGGTCATATCTAGATACTAGAAGAGAGGAACCCCCTCTATTCAATGGGAAAAAAGGAAAAAAGAGAAGGATTTACATTTGCTTCTGTTGGGTGCTGAGACAGATGACCCGTCTGAGACCACTGTGCTTTTGAAGCTCAAGATTTTAAGACCCTGGGTTTGGACCACCGCTCCTCTCAAGGGCAGGTGTGTGGTTGAGCTTCTCGGAGGGAAGCGTCCTCCCCAGCTGGTCCCAGGCAATCTCCGCTGTATCCAGCCAGCTGTCCTTTTAATTCCCCGCAGGCTGGGAAAGGTCAAGTTTAATTTTGCTCCCCTCTTGCCTTGGAGATATATACGTATATATGTGTGTATATGTATTTGTGGCCTTTGGGCTCCCAGTTTTACGGGACAGTGGCTTTCTATGATCTTTGAAAGAGGGTACAGACACCGGCTTTCAACCTGCTGTGCACCGTGAGGCCATTCGCGGAAGCTCACAGTCACTCAGGCTGGCAAATGTCCTTCATGCCCTTCCTACTTCATATACGGTAATTCCGCATTATCTCTTCATTGTCTTCAATGCTTGTAATAGACCGTTCTTACATTTTATCTAGAATTTACTTATTTTCAGCAGAATTAACCCAAATAGCCCATCTAGCCGTATTCTCAAACCAGGGAGGCACAGAGGACAAAGGCGATAAAGACAACTATTGATAATTGTAAGTGTTGGCATGACAAAGGGAAAAGATAAGCCACAGGTGGAGAGAAAATACTGGAACGCGTATGATAGGTTTAAAGATTATAAACAGAGTTTATAAAGAGCTCATACACTCAATATGAGTCAAGATAGGCAAGGAAATCTGACAAGGAAACCTGAGAGGCCAAAACGCATACAAAAAGATGTTTAACTTACTGCTAATTAGGTATACTGGACGTTTGTCATTTTTTGGCCATTGGGCATTTGGAACCTTTCTTTTTGTGTCTGAGGAACTCCCTTCTCTGAGAATCTTTCCCCACAATGTCAGGGGCGCCTGGGTGGCTCAGTCGGTTAAGCATCGGACTCTTGGTCCCAGCTGAGGTCTTGATCTCAGGGTCATGAGTTCAAGCCCCACGTTGGGCTCCACATTGGGTGTGGAGTCTACTTAAAAAAATGAAGAAGAAGAAGAAGACAGTGGGACGTCAGATACGAGTTTCCCAACTGCACCCAGCCAGGCTTCCCTCCGAGGCTGTGGGGTCGTGAACCACAGCAGCCTCCCCACAGCACCTGCACCCCCATGTCTAAGGGGAGGCGGGGCAGTGGGCTTCCACCAGCACCTGGGGGCTACTGTCCGTGGTGCTGGGCGCTGACACCTGTGACTGGGCTACGGGACAGCATTGGACAGCTCTCGGCCCATCTGCACGTTTCCACCTGCCCAGCTTCGAGCCTGCTCCCTCAGCAACCCCAGAGATTTTGATTGCTTTTAATAATTTCCTTTTCTGGTTTAATCAGAAGTGTGCCCACCTCAGGGAAATGCAAATTCAAACAACGACGAGATAGAGACCCTCTTCTGCACAGGAGATGAAGAGAAACAGAAATATTTGGACACCGCTGGAAGGAGTGTAAATTGGTATAGACGTTTTGGAGGACAATTTGTGGGTGTCTAATAAAGTGGAATGCAGGTATCTTATGACCCGGAAACTCCACTGCTGGTCACATTCTCTAAAATGTAGCTTGTGGTGACAAGTACAACACTCTTCACTGTGGAGGTATTTATAACACCAGAAAAAAAAAACCCAAACCCTACTTTGATGTCAATGTGGAATGAATAATAAATTGCAGTATATTTATACACCGTGTGAACTAGAACAGAACGTACCAAGATGGAGAGATTTTGAGAAGGACACAATGTTGCTGAAGGACAAGTACGGTATACTGTTCGTGTTCACTCGAAGACAAGGGGCAGACACAGGTGAGGACAGGTGGCAAGAGGGAATCTGAAGGTACATGGATTGTGTCAATGACAACACCTTGGTTAGCCTAGGACACTACAGCTTTGCCTCACTAGGGGAAACCAGGCAAACTATTCTTTCCTACCACTGGCCTGTAAATCTGCAACTAAACTAATAAAAATTTAATTTGACACCAAACAATGTATATATTATTTATAGACACATGATGGCTTCTTTCCAGGAGAGGGGAGAAAATGGAATTTGGGAGAGATAGACAGGGGACCAATGGAATCTTTTATTTTTTTCCCTCCTTGGAAAGAACATTTTTGAGACAAATATGACAAAATACTAACACTTAAAATCTGCATCTGGGTGAATGAGTGTTTGTATACGACGCTGCACTTCTCTTTGTGTTAAAAAATGCCACCAAGATTAAGCGAGATGGTGTTTAGAAAGGGCTAAAGGCAACGCCTAGCCGGCGGGAGGCGCTCTGTAAATCTCAGAGCCGCTGAGAATTACTGGTCCATTAGTCAGTGAGATGCTTGCTTGGCTCCCGAGAAGTGTGTTTTCTGTCAATTCATCTGTCTATGCCACGATTGAGACCTCCTTGCGAGCTCTGCTTTCCGTTTTTGCCAGCCCTCCTCAGGAAGAAGCACAGAGAAGTCACCGTGTCCAGCAGACTCAGGCCGACACGATGGAGGGGAGTGGTCCCCACGCGGAGACCCTAGCCTCCCCACCTCCACAGTTGTCCCAAGGACCACGTGAGTGTGAGCTAACACGTGTGAAGCTCGCACACAGGGCCTGGCAGCTGGGTTCTGGTTAAGCCGGGCGTGTCTGGACAGAGGTAAAACTCTCCACCCCCCGGCCCCCCATGACTGTGTTTTGAGGTCAGCTTCTCAACCGAGGCGACCGTCAGCTTCGGGAGCAGAGGAGACAAACAGCGTGACCCAGGCCCCTGGAGCTGAACGGGGACTGATTGCTGACCATGCCCCGAGTTGGAGCAGGTGCACATCTGAGGCCGGAGGCAGAAAGGGGGCTCGGTCAAGTGAGAAGGGGAAGGCGTTTGCAGGATTTGGGGCTGTATCTGACCTCTTGAGTCCTTCTATCCTTCCTTGCCCCCGGTCGCCGCTCAGTGAGCTTAGGGTCAGCCACTTTTAGACGAGATATTCTGGAGAAATGAGTGCTCCGGCTTCCTAGGATGTTAGGAATTTGAAAAAGAAAGGAGTGGACAGCAGCCCCAGTTCCTCAGCCGCAAAGGGAGGGCTGAGGGCTCCCTCTGCAGGTGAGTGGCTGCTTCTGCGACATCTTCGTCCTTCCCTGGACACACAGCAGGGATCGCACCCCCCCACCCCCTACTATACCCTCAGAAGACCAAGTCTGTCAGCTCAGCATCCTGTTCAAGGATACCCAGCCAGCAGGCAGGAGGACTGCCCCAGAAATGGTGGTTTCAATAGAAATGTTTTAAAAAGTTTTTATTGTGGTAAAGCATGTGCAACATAAAATGTACCACCTGAACCATTTCCAAGTGTCCAGTTCAGTGGCATTAAGGACATTGACACTGCTGAACAGGCATCCCCACCGTCCGTCTCCAGAACGTTCCATCCCCCCCACACTGAGACCCTACCCTGACCCTGTTACATGCTGACCCTCCCCAAGCCCCACCCCCCCAGCCAAACCCCAAGGTCCCTGGTGCTTTCCAGCTGCTGTGGCCAGTCATATGCAGCTGTACCTTTCTGTAGAAAATTGCTCCCAGGCCATGCCGGAGCTCCTGCTCCCTGTCCTGGTAACCCTCGGCCTAGAGCTCACTAGCATGGGGTCCACTCTGGCACCTGGCCTCCAGGTGCAGAGCTCCCAGGTGCCAGGTGAGGCCTCAGCTCGCCTCCATCCCCTGCCCTCCTCTGCACCACACACTCTTCCTCACCATCTCCCCTGAGAACACTCCCTCATTAGCCACCTGCCCAAGGTCCCCGCCAAGGCCCTGCTTCTGGGGAAGCCGGCCTATGGCATTTAGGGAGGGCAGCTTTCCACAGCTGCTGAGCAAGAAGCTAGCTCTGCCTTCAGATGTCCCAGAAGCTGCACTCAGGCACTCTCTGCTCCTGCTCTTCACTGGCAAACTCAGCATAAGGCCCGAGACATGAATCTGAGAGCTGACCCTACTCTGGGGCTCCCTAACACAGTAGTCACCCCGGCATGGCAGGACCCAAAGGTCAGGTAGCCCCAGGACGCCAGACCAAGCACAGGGAATTCCGTTTCAAAGTTCTGTCACAGATCCACTCCTTCCATCAAGTTACAGGAGGAGCCGCTCGAGATGACATGGGACCCGCAGCCCTGAGGACAGCTAGACTCTTAGAAAGTTCCAAGGATCCATGACAGAGGTCAGAAAATGCAATAGTCATTCAAACACTGCAAAAACAAAACAAAACAAAAAACAAACAAACAAAAAAAACCAACCACCAAAAGACAGAACCAAAAAAACCATGGCTCTTGACTGTATTTTTCCTTTTATAAATGTTCTTTTGCCGATTTTGAAAGTTTGATTTTGATTTAACTGTAGATGTTAAAGTGATAATATTTGAATACACTGGGTTAAACAAAACATCATTAACATAGATTTTACCTTTTCTTTTTATATGACAATTCTAGTTACACGTGACATAGTTTTATTGGACACAGTTTTATTGGACAGTGCTGATGTCCTGTGTGGTAGGAGCGAGCTAGGCCATCACCTGATATCGAACTTCATAAAAAGGTCAATACTAACCCATGGAGTTCTCCCCAACTGTGGTCCAGCCCCGATCTCACATCTTTTATGTAGTTATGGATTCATTCTTTCCTTTATTTATTCAATCGTGCACTCATGCCCACAGACCTCTCCAAATACCTCTTACCTGCTGGAGCTTCTGTCGAGCTCCAGAGTTCCCTAGAAATCTCAGCTCTTGCTCTCGATCTTCCTGAGTGACTGAGGTTTTCCCACTGCTTCCGTTCCTGGGCGTTACCATGGAACCCCACCCCCTTCCCCTTGCAAACCCTATTTACACGTTAGTGTCAGAGGCATGCATCGTGTCCCTCCACCTCCAAATGCTCCCAGACACGTTTCCTGAGAAGAGCAATGTTCTCCTATGTCACCTTAGCAACAGCTGTCAACTTCAGCACATGTAACCGGGTTCATACATCTTACCTAATCTGTTTGTATTCAAATCTTGTCGGTTTTGTCAATTCACCCAATAATAGACTTCAAAGCATCTTCTTCCCCTCCGGTATGGGATCCAGCCAAGATCAGGCGCTGGAATTAGTTATCATGTCCCTTTCGTTCCTAGGGCCCTTGGAAGCAGAATTCTCATCCCCATTTTGCAGGTAAGTAGACTGTGGTCCACAGAAGCCTTTGGATCCAACATCCAGGCCACTCACGGGGTTGATAGCAGAGTCACTGTCCTGGTCAGCAATGGGGCTCCAAACTCTTGTGATGTCCAGTAAGGAGCTGCAGCCTCCGTACTGTTTTCTTAAGGAGACTTCACACCCAGCGCAGGGCTTGAACTCACGACCCTGAGATCAAGAGTTGCATGCTCTACCCACGGCACCCCCCGCCCCCCGAGCTGTGGCCTCTTAATGATGATGTTAATGATAATAGGAGAATTTAAATTTACGCACACTGATGACGGAAGTGATCTTCTGAGGCCTCCAAGGAGATCAGCTGATTTGGAAAAATGTGACATCATCTCACAGCTGAAGATGCCCTACCCTGGCCCCATCCATTCCAACCCTAGACGGACACATTCTTCAGGTAAACACGTGCAAACGTGTAAAAACGTTCTTCACGACATTGTCTGCAGCACCAAAAAGCTGAAGCAATCCAAATTTCCAAGGGCCAGAGGAGGCATAAAGAAATGAGGATGTGGTCCACAGTGGGATGCTAGCCAGCAGTGCAATGAGTGAGCTTTGTACATGGTAATGAATTACTCTCATAAGCATAATGGAAAAGAGTGCAAATTCCAGGAAAAGACATATAAACAAGGACCCCAAACATGCATTATGTTCTCTAATATACGTGACACACATATCTTACTAGACATGTCTGTATACCACATATGTGTTTTTACATTTATGATGTCCTTGCTTTTCTCTATAGATGTACAATTTTACTATATGTGGTATTTTATACTATACGTGGAGGATATATAATATATAATTTATATATTAGTTTATGTATGTTAACATAAATACATATTTATTATTCATTTTAGTATATATTTATCATTCTACATATTTACTGTTTACTATATATAGTATATTTTTATAATTTTATCTTATAAATATACTCAAATACTATAAATACTCATATATAAAACATGTCATGTATATAATAATCTTAATAGTTATAATAAATATCATACGAAATACTACGTATAGATGAAATACTACATAAGTTATATTTTGTTCATATGTATCTATGTTATATCATATATAAACTTATAGATCCATAATGACAGACAAAGTTATGATAAACTTTATTGCCCTCCCCAGATGGTTTTAAATGGTTTGCAAACCGGAGTCACTTGTGTGTGCACCCCCCCCCCGGCGTTGGGCTGCCCGTGGACGCCCCAGAGGTCTGAGCGTCAGTGCCTGACGACCACGGGACAGGCTGCTCTCTCAGATTCTACCCACTGAACTTCTGTGGGTTTTTTTTTTAAAGATTCTATTTATTAATTTAACACAGAGAGAGAGATCACAAGTAGGCAGAGAGGCAGGCAGAGACAGAGGAGGAAGCAGGCAGGAAGTAGAGAGCCTGATGTGGGGATAGATCCCAGGACCCTGAGATCATGACCGGACCCGAAGGCAGAAGCTTTAACCCACTGAGCCACCCAGGCGCCCCTGAACTTCTATTTTTAACTGGGTAGAAAAATCACAGAGAAAGTGCAAATCTGTTCTAATCCCCGGCCTCTCTGCAAATGTACACAACAAAGCAATTTTGCAAGCAGAAACTTGGAGAGCACCCTGCTGGTTTTCAATTTTCCCTCCGAAGTCGCTTGTTTGGTTCCTGTGTTCATTTTCTTTTCCCACCACTTGGCTTCCTCCTCCCCAAAGCAGGGGTGCTTGGGTCGGGGCACAGGGGGGAGGATGGACTGCAAAGGGGTGTGAGGAGCCTTCTGGGAGGGATGAGGCCCGGAGACCGTGGCCTCCTTGATATGCAGAACTATCTGAACTCACCCAACTGCTCCTGGACCGTAAGCCCCGTGACGTGCAGGTGCGTTTCTCACCCAAACCTCACAGCCACGGACAGCAGGCTGGCTGGGCATGGATTGCCCAAATCAGGCCGATGGAGAGGTGACTATGTACCAGGTGAAGGACAGTTGGGAGGCAGGTGGGGACAAGGGGCCTCTGCCCGAAGAGGAAACCACCATTAAACCTTTTTTAAAGATCTTACTCATTCGAGAGAGCATGAGTGCGCACACAAGAGAGACAGCGAGGAATCGGGGGTGGGAGGGCAGAGGGAGAAGCAGGCTCCCTGTTGAGCCGGGAGCCTGATGTAGGGCTCGAACCCAGGACCCTGAGATCATGACCTGAGCCGAAGGCAGACGCTTAAGTGAGCTACCCAGGCGCCCCCACCTCCTCGTTCTTCAAAGCAGTGGGATGGAGAACCGTGGGCACCAACGGAGAAAATCTCATAACACAGGCACTATTCTTTCACATACGGAAGATGTGCACAGACATCTCGTTTCATCTTTCCAAATCACAATAAATCGAGAGCACGCCTCCACTCACCTGGCTAACACGAAATTCCATCTCACCTTTCTTTTTAGGGGAGGTCCTTCAGGCTGCCGAGTTTGGGACTCAGTGCTGACAAAGCAGGCCGGGTGGGTCCACGGCTCGGGGTTGGGGCGGAAAGATCAGTCCCCTCTGGGGCAGCGGGTTCCTCCACCCTTCAGAACCTGGTCTACCGTCTGGAAAATACTTCTCCTTCTCCCCAGCCTCCCACCGAGTTACCTACTATTACCACTCCAGCTTCGGGCAAGGACGTAGGCTCAGTGATATGAAATGAATCGCCCCACATTGTCTCCCGGGCAAGGGAAGGCATCCCGGCCTCTGCCCTGGCCTCTCCGGCCCCAGCCCCAGACCTCCCGAGGGGGCATGTGGCCGAACATGTAGCCCATCAAACTTGGGATTTCGTGGGAACTCTAAATTTTGCCTATAAATGAATTTAAGTTTTAAAATAGGGTTTTGAGGTGTTGATAACTTTCTGGGCCCAAGATACACGGAGCCACTCTGACCATCACGTCTGGTCCCTGCAGGTGGCCCGAGGACCCAGGAACCCAGTCTCTGCAGTTCCCACACGCCACCCACCCCGGACTCCATCCTTCCTTCCCTGTTCCTTCTGACCCCAAACAAGGGTGACTGTGTGACCCTGGCTGATCCGAACCGTTCTGTTTTTCTCTTCTTGTTTTCTTTATTCTATAGAAGCTTCCTGCCTTGCTCCCCATTTCGCGGTTCTCCAAATAGAGACCGTCTGCTTTGCGAAGCGTTAAATTAGGTTTGCATCACCTACATCATCTCCTTTAATCATTGAACATTTGAAAACGAGAAGACTACCTCTGGAAGCCCAGCAGCGGGCTGCACTCTGACCCCAGACCGCAGCTCTCTCTCTCTGTGAACATTTTTCTGCGTGGTTTGTTGGTAACTGTTATCTGTTAACGGTCTCCCTCAAATGAGTCCATTTAACTTGCATGTGGAGAACACTCACATGTCCCAGTTATTCTCTGATGATCCAGTTTGTGGGGAAAAAGTACGTGGATCTCTGTGTACGCACATGGAAAGAGCTTATGATAAACTAAGTGAAATAAGGTGCATTATGGTGCCTAGAGCCAGCTACCACTTGGTAAGAATTGTCAATGAAGTGTTTAAAAGGCCAGGAAAAGGACAAAGAACAGATGGGAAACAAATAGTAAAGTGGTGGACTTAATCCCCAAATGAAGGATGGTAATTGCATCAGACCAGAAGCCAGATAAACACTCCCATTAAAAGCAAAGACGAACAGGTTGGATTAAAAGAGTAAGGTTCTACTAGATGCTCTCTCTAAAACCCTCTTTAAAGATCAAGCTATATGGAGATGACGACGAACACAGACTGGGTAGTTCCAACAGGAAATTTCTTCTCTCAGTTCTGGAGGTAGGACATCCGGAATCAAGGAGTCGGCTGGCCTGCTTCTTCTGGATGCTCCGAGGGGGATTCCGCTGTCCGAGCCTCCCCAGCTTCTGGTGGTTGCCCGCAACCCCTGACCGTCCCCAGCCTCGGTGCCCACCACTTCCTCTGTCTTGACCCTCATATGCTCTTCCTTATGTGATCTGCCCAGGTTTTCTCCATCTCATGAGGACACCGGTCATTGGATTAGGACCTGCTCTAGTCCAGTGTGACCTGACTCAACTTGATGACGTCTGGGAAGACCCTGTTTCCTATAAGGTCACATCCAAAGGTCCTGGGGGCTGGGACTGGAACGTGTCTTTCCAGAGGACACAACTGAATCCAGGACACTATGTAAACGCTGATCGAAAGCAAGCTGGAAGTCAGCTTGCTTCATCTCAGACATGTCAGACCCCAGAACAGGACATATTAACGGGAGAAAAGGAAATTTAAAATGGGAAAGGGGGTTAATTCATCCAAAAGGCAAAGCCACCCTCATTGTGTGTCTGTACATCCTCCAGAACGTGACAGCCCAGGAAGAAAGGGACAAGACAAAGGGGAAATAGACAAATCCATCACAAGAAGTGAAGATTTCGACATCTCTCTCTGAGCAATGGTAGAACCAGAAAGATTTCTGAGGGTTTGAACAGCGCTGTCCACCCACTTGACCTGACACACAACACTCCATCCAGTGTCCTTTTCCAAGTGGACAAGGAACCTTCACTGAGGTGGACCACGCTATGGCCATAAAGCAAACCTCAAATTTTAAAAAGGACTGAAATCCTACCAAGTCTGTTCTCTGGACACCACATCTTCACATGAGAAGCTAATTTTGGAAACCCATCTGAAAAATTCTCAAATATTTGGAAATCAATGACACATTTCTAATAACAATAAATTCCAACAATAAACCGTGGGTCTGAGAGGAAATCATCACAAAAATTAGAAACACCGTTTTCAACAGAAAACTACCACATAATGGTGTGGGTATGGGAGGTAGAATTACAGCCTTCAAATGTATGCGAGATTCAGACCCTCGTCCCTCCCAGTACAGAGTTCCTACACCCTCGCTGCAAACATTGTTATTTTATAAGGGTCATGAAAAGTCACTGCTTTACTTTTGCTGATCTTTTTGCATTTATTAGCTAAAATTCTCCTTGATACAACCAACAATTTTACCTTGAAATATAAGGTAAAATATGAAAGGCAAGACTAATCACTTTTTGCTTGAGTCTTTGGTTTATTTTCAGAGTCGTGACACGATGCTTGGCAATATTCCCCTGAGATCATACAAGGATTTTTTTTTATTCTTTAGAAGCTCACATGGTCCCGGGGGGGGGTACTCTTGAAGCTGGCTCCTCAGTCTTCCCACCCCCCAACGACTTACTATAAAATGTGCAAACATATAGAAAAGTTGAAAGAACCTCACAGGGACCAGTTACAAACCTACCGCCACGATTCTACGGTGATCACTTTTCTTCGATGAGCATCTCCAATGCTATTTGCCTTCTCGGAGCCTGTTTTCAGTTCATGTGTCTTCTTCCAGGCCTTTCTCTGGGTACTGTACGCATTTCCCTATCGTGCTAGTCTGCTAGAGCCGCCATAACAGAATACCAAGGAGCGGGTCTCACCATTTTGCAGCCTGGACTTCCAAGGTCAAGGTGTGAGCAGGTCTGATTTCTCTTGGGACATGGGCAGGGGCTGTGGGTCTCACTGCCATTTATCCTGTTCGACAACCTGGAACTGATGTCGGTGGGGAGTCCCGTTGCTCCCGACCTGGGGTCCTGCCACAGACTGTTTGAGTATCTTCAGGACATGTGGTGGCTAGCTTCTTTCAGAGCCAGCAAGCAGAGAGAAGAGGCTGTGCTACTGATGAAGGCCCATCATTTTTAGGATGCAGACTTGGAGGGGACGTAGTGTCACTCTGCTCCATTCTGTTCCTTAGAGTGATCAAGTGCACCCTCCCTGAAGGGGGGCAGGGCCTGTTCTGGAATTGATGAACCCAGTTACAGATCATGAACACAGATGCCTACTTCCAGGATTCTTCGATTCCTGCACGCTGTCTTTCTTAATGCTGTAATTCTAGGGTGGCAAGAATCAGGCATTCCTTGCTTACCACCGTACCCTCAACAGAGCACACCCCACTAGGGCCCCTCACACACTCGGAACTGCTGCTGCAGCGTGACTCAGACTTTTAGGGGTGCTGGGATAGCGGATGGTCTGGGGAGGCTCTCTACAACACGAGGAGATGTCTTGTTTTGCATCGGGTGGCACATTACTGTCATCTGCGTTAAAGGACATGATGAGGCTGGGGGTGCTGGGCTGGCTCCTTTTGAAGAACATGGGACTCTTGATCTCCAGGTTGTGAGTTCAAGACCTGTGTTGGGCAAGATTATATACGTAAGTTAATAAACTTAAAATATATATATATGAAAGGTGCCTGGGTGGCTCAGTCCGTTAAGCGTCTGCATTTGACTCAGGTCATGATCCGAGGTCCTGGGGTTGAGTCCCACATCGGGCTCCCTGCTCAGTGGGGAGTCTGCTTCTCCCTCTGCCCCTCCCCCTGCTCATGCTCTCTCTCTCTCAAATACATAAATAAAATCTTTAAATATATATATATATTTAAAAAAACCCCATGACAAGGTTCCTCATGGAGAAGCAGCAACAAGCAGTCAGCAGCTCTATGTCCCACATGCATGCCCCCAAAACCTTCCCCAAACACATGAGGTTGCCCAGCTGAGGTCAGCTGTTTACAAACTTTTCTGTATCTGCTTCCTGTTGATGGATCTGAGACCTTCAGCACTTTCTACAAGAGAAGGGCTGGCAACTCTGTGACGGATGAAAACCGCAGAAGCATCTAGAAATTAGGCGAACTCTAACCTCCAAGGGAAACCGGTCTGTCCGCATAGATGGGGAAACTGAGGCAGAGAGGCCGCACAGCTGGAAGTAGGACGGCGAGGATTCAAACCCAGTGTCAGTACCCGGGTCGAGAACCTGTTGAAAACAAGCCCCCGCGTACATCTGCGAAAGTACACACCGACCCCCAGCGGNATTGGCAGGAGCAGATGCCACTTGTTCCCACATCTACTCATTAGCACTGACTGCTGCTCCAAGACCACAGGCCACAACCGGACCAGGTGAGAGCAGACAGACCACAAGCACTCAGCCAAGCCGGCCCCGGCCCCGGCCCCGCCCCCGCCCCAGGCCCCCCCCCCGAAGCGGCAGGGCCCGCCCACCCACGTGACAACCCCCCCCCCGCGCTCGCGCGACTGAAGGCGGGGGCCTCCGCGGGTGGAACCACGGTGCCCGTCGGCATGGGGGGAAGGCGCAATTACCGCCGCCGCGTGGGCTCGGGCGTGTGATTCAAACGACTGTCCATTTTCGTGTGACGCCAGAGAGGCGTCTTCCGGCGGTGCTGGCTATCTCTGGGCCGCCGGGAGTTCCTTTTCTATTTTGGAATCGTCCATTCTTTTGCCGATCAGTAGACGAGTCTAAAAGCGCACACGGAGAGGGGGGAGCTTACCTCTGTAAGCGAGAGTACCTGCCTAGTCAAAGGCTAAGATCTCACGACCAAGGGCGTTCGTCGAGCTCGTAGCTTTTTCTAGGGTGCGCTGTGGAGCTCCGTGCTCATGCAATTTCAGTTACTAAGCCGGTCGGTCGCCCCTCCCTCGGCGTGGCCAGTGGTTTGGCCC
Source organism: Ailurus styani (assembly GCA_002007465.1). Lineage (NCBI taxonomy): Eukaryota > Metazoa > Chordata > Mammalia > Carnivora > Ailuridae > Ailurus > Ailurus styani. The sequence goes on along the minus strand of LNAC01000028.1, from coordinate 5,701,316 downwards.
CGCGGCGCAGTGCCCGCCGGGAGAGGCCGGGAGGGGCTGCCATGTTGGACGGAACCATACGGCAGCACATTCGGGGGGAGCCACGGGCCCCCGTGAGTCTGCGGACTGAGCCCCGCAAGGGTGGTGCGGGACCCTGAGGGCGTGCGTGTTATGGGCCCACTGCCGTGGTCTCCGGTACTCACACTGGCTCTCCCGGGGCCTCTCCAGGAGCGCTGCATGCCTCAGGGCGTGGACGCCCCCCCTCCCCGGGCCCCGTGGGGCGGCCCGCCGCACGCACATGGCCCGGCGGCAGGCGCCGCGCGGTGCGGCCTGGGAGAGTCGGAAGCGCGGCGAGGCCGGGCGAGGCGGCAGCGGCGGGCCCATGCAG
>LNAC01000028.1:5630864-5700467 GCA_002007465.1 Ailurus styani | reverse complement strand
CCGGTCCGAGGGGGCGGGCGGGGAGGACGGTGGCGCCGACGAGCCCTCCTTCAGCGACCCTGAGGATTTCGTGGATGACGTGAGCGAGGAAGGTGAGGCGGCGCGGGGTGGGGGGCGGCAGGGGCGTCTCCGGGCGGCACCTGTCGTCCCGCGCGTAGGGACGGCCTTCTGGGGGTGTCCGGGTCTCCTTTCCTGTTTCTTCCAAAATAAGGCAGGGCGGGCAACTTGGGCGCCTCCCGTGGGCACCGGAACCAGGAATTTGGAGGGTGGTGATGGGGGACAGCGCGCAAGCTGGAGCAGTGGCCGTGTGTGGCAATTAGGGTAGTGCAAAGTGGGACGCTCCACATGCCGCACTATCTGGGGTGACAGCTCCTTGTCTGCAGGCCCGGTAGCCCCGAGTGACGGGTCTCACCTGTCAGAGGCCTGGGACCAACTTGATGTGGACACTTGTCGGGGTTGGGGTTGATGCGGTGCTGTCCCTTAGAACAGGTTGTTTCAGAGGTGGGCTCCTCTGCCTCTGTCGCATGGAAGCTTCTGCCTCCAGAGAGTTCTTTTGCAGGACTGCTGAGCCTCCTGCCACATTCCTCTGGTTCTAAGTCTGTAGGAAGACCATCCTCCTCCTGGTGGCAAATGGTCTTTTCAGAATTTGGTGTCATTCGTGTAGCTTGCTTTGCTTTCCTGTTTTCCTTGATTCCGTTTACAGGTGTTATGTCTGCTTTTTGTCCCGAGAGCTTGTCTCCTGACGACTTCTATAGGTGGCTAAACTCATTTGTTTTTCCTTGTTTATGTTTGTTTTTAGCTATCTGAGCGCTCTGAGTTCTGAGGACATCAGTGGATTCCTGTACATTATAGTAAGATAGGAAAGATAAACCGTCCGTGAAGTAGCTCACACTACACTGAGAAAATCAGATGTCACATTAGATAAGTTTTTTTGAGGTATTGTGTCTGATCAACTGAGACTGAGTCAGAATCAAAGACTCACAAGTAAAGCAAAAAAGAAAACGTAGAGAACCGATAGCATCATCTACTTTTAACTTAAACATACTATTAACGAGCTAGCCGTTATTGTCACTATCCTTATGGTCTGTTTCATAAGCGACAGCGTGGTATGAACAGCAAGAAAGGCTGCACAGCCCGGGAACACTTGGGCCACTGGTCCTGCTGCCATCCCCTACCTGTGAGAAAACATGCTCTTTCTGTGGGAGAATTTACAAGGAGGCCGTGTCGCTGGGACCCCCACCACACTCTTCCACCCTGACCGTCATTCATTTTTACTGCATCGATTTTTCTTACATTTTAAAATCTAAGTTTTAGGTTGAAAGTCCATTTTGAGCCCCTGAGTGTTTACTCTGCAGTTGGTTTTTTAAAAAGCAGTTGTTTGAGCACAAGGTTACGACCAGTGAATTATTCCCAGAACTGGGCTGTGTGACAGGATGCTAATGTGGGCACAAGCCAGCCAGGCCAGGTGACTGCTGGGAGGGCCTTTGGGGACCCTTGTGATCCTGATACTTTTGCAGAGTGCCCCAAAAGGACCCTGGTCCTGGGGATCTAAAACTGAGCACATCACCATCTGGTTGTGGTCAGCAGCCCAAGGACGTTTTGTGTTTAATGAGAGCTGCCCTGCGGGGTCAGAGTGAGATGCAGAGGTATGGATGGGTTATTTTGAAAGTGGACGGGGTCTGATGAAGAGCCCTCTTGAGGTACCGGCAGCTCCAGCGTGGTCATCCTGACTTCTGACTCTGAGACGTTAGACTGTTGCCTTGTTCCCATGGTCATTGGTCATCTGTTTGTTTTTAGCTGCCTTTGGTGCTCAGCCAGACAATATGACAAAGTTGTTTTCTTTTAAGATTTTATTTTTATTTATTTGAGAGAGTGAGCAAGCAGAGGGAGAAGCAGACACCCCCCCCCCACCTCCACTGAGCAGGGAGCCAGATGCAGTGCTCCATCCCAGGACCCTGAGATCATGACCTGAGCCGACGGCAGATGCTTCACGGACTGAGCCACCCAGGCGCCCCCATGACCAAGTTCTTAACTCAAATGGTTTCTTTTGGGGCCTGTCAAATATTTATCTTTACACTTGGTATTTAGTTTTGAGAATTGCTTCTTCCTCTTTCTCCTAGAGCCAGGTTGGGAATCCATTCGATAGGAGTAACCACACGCATGGGCTGGTGATGATGGAGATGTGTTTCTTCGTTGTGCAGTTGCCGTGTTTATTCACTTACTGAATATGGGCACTGTCTTAAAAACTAGACACTTACAGAGTGTGGGAAGGAGGCCACAGATTGTATAAAAGCTGAGCTTTTTATTGTAAACCTTGTAAATTCAGATCAGGCTAAACAGGCCACTTAATTGTACGGTGAGTGAGCTTTAAAAATGACCCAAGGAGCTGACTCCAGCCTCACTGGGGAAGGTTTCTCCCATTGCTGTGATTCTGATTGGCCTCTTCCCTTCTTTTTCCTCTTTGCTTGCTCTCGATTTTAGCCTCTTTGAAGTTTAAGAGGCAATTCTTTTAGGGTAATGTTTTCAATATCATTTATGAAAGTATTGAAATTAAAGTTTAAAACAGGGCTTGCTTCTTGAAATTAAAAGACTTTTTTCCTTTTTGAAAGACCTTTTAAACTTTTTATTATGTAAAATTTGTAGCACAAAAGTGGAGAAAATTCATCTTAACTTTGTGGGAATGAAATGCAGCAAAGGATATTTCAGACATGTATCCTGTTTAGCATGTTGAAATTCTTAAGAGTAGAATTCAAAACTTGGACTAATCGTTAGGTTCTGGGACACGTAGCACGCAAATAAAAGCCACCACCAGTCCTTAGTTGTTTCAGAGTTACCTCAACTCTCTGGGCTGCATGGACTGATGTAGCTTCATCTGACCTTGTGCTTTAATCTGTTTGAGCTCCTCATGTAGCCAGTGCTTTGTAACTTTATAACTTTCTAGACTAGGTAACTGGTTTGAGGGTTTGTACAGAATTGATGTTAAAAAGACCTCCCCTGAAAGACCATTTGACCTCGGAATGTCCATCTCCCACAGCTGGTCAGGAAGTTCATTAGTGCTGGAGCTTCATGGTCCAAAGACCTCGAAGCCAGCAGCGGGCTGCAGGTCAGACCACGGTGGACCAGCCCCCAGGTGGCATCGCATCTTTTGGACAGACCGCGGCCCCATCTGCTCCCGCACCTGTGGGCTGTGCCCCGCTGACGGCTTCTCCTGGTCTTCCTCTTTCTTTCCGTCTGCCAGTCGTCTTATGGAAATGAAGCAAATCTAAAACATTTGAGTATTTAAGATTTGGGTTTTATGATCTTAATTTTTAAAGTAGGTGACATAAACATAATTCTCAGTTTTTGAGTGTAGTTACGAACATAATGGCTATCACATCCTGCGTACTGTGTCCCAGGCACACTTCTGAACATTTGTGGGTTTATGATCTGAATGGCTGGTGTCTCCCCAGCACCCTGGGAGGCACTTCATGGAGTGAGGACGCTGTCAGTAGGAAGGGGCATCGCTCTGGGCTCTCAGGGGCTTGTGGATTGTCTCCTCTCCTTGCTCACAAGGCTGTTGTACTTAGTGTTGGGTCCCGTTGGGGTCGAGTTGTTTGTTTTGTCTTAACCGGAACGGGGAGAAAGTGTCTGCTGGTGTGTTTGATTCCAGGAGGGTCAGAGAAGGCTCCGCGCAGGCGGCTGCGGCCCCGCTTTCCTGGAGAAAGGCCCATCCTCTTTGTTGGCATTCAGTGTTATTAAAGTCTCTAAAAAAAGTTAATTTAAAGTCTTCGTTATTTTTAGGAATGAGTGGACATATCAGTGGACAAAAGAAGCATTAAGAGTTAAAGTCTTCCTAACTTTTTAAGTTTAAATTTGATTGAATTCAAGGCCATGATTTTTTTTGCTCACAGTGAAAGCGTTTATTCATTTTTTACTTCTTGGAAATTTGTTCACCATGCTAAACTAAAATATCAGTGTTTTGCTTGGTCCAAAAAAAGTCGTTTGTGCACTCTCCCGCCTGTGCAGAGCTGCTGGGGGACATTCTCAAGGACCGGCCCCAGGAGGCTGACGGGATCGACTCAGTGATCGTGGTGGACAACGTCCCTCAGGTGGGGCCCGATCGCCTGGAGAAGCTCAAAAACGTCATCCATAAGATCTTCTCCAAGTTTGGGAAAATCACAAATGATTTTTACCCGGAGGAGGATGGGAAGACAAAAGGGTGAGTGGTGGCGGTCCCATGGCCGAGGTCCCTGTGACACATGGTGCATGTCTCCCTGGTGGTTCCGCTCTTTCTTGATTCCCCGCCCTCAGTTGAGGGCTCTAGATCTGCGGCAGGAGAGCCCGTGGTTCTGGAATTTGGGCGTTGTGGGTGGGCTAGCAAACTCTTAAGAAATCAGAGCTTCATCTTTAAATCTGCCATCAGAGCGGTAATTGCCTAAGATGCATCCTGGATGTGGGCACTGGCAGACTGGCAAAACTTCAAGAACATTTTATGTATGGTATCTTACTGACTCTAAAATGAGCCCCCCCCCCAGCATTTTCACATCTCTGAAATGGGGATGCTTCTCACAGTCGAGGTGAAAGCTGCGTCATGGCTTCATTAGCAACTTTTCTCCTATCATACCTCAGGTAGCACATCTATTAAAAATGGTAGCATGAGATACGCGTCCTGGAATTTGCTTTTTAAATTCGGTGTGAGGTTTTTGTAAATGTGACTCCGGTTCCTTCATTTTCAGTGCTGTGCTGTTCTCTCGTATCATGCGGCTGTGATGTCAGTTGACATTGGGCATGTCGCTGTTAGAACAGTCTTGTTACCCCCCTTACCCCTTTAGAAGAGGTGTGAGCCTGTCCTTGTTACATACTTCGGAGTGGGACTGGCTTGCTTGAGATCGCCCCTCTGCAGTCCCATGAGACAACATCAGGTTGTGCTCGGTGGTTTTAACCAGTCCCACTCGACCAGCAGAACACGAGTTCTCTTTGCTGCGCTGCAAGCCTGTCGGACTTTTGTCCAGGAGAATAGCATGTGATACTGCTCTCAGTACAGGCAGATTGTCTTCTGTGGGACAGGAATGAGAAGATGAGAACGTTTATGCTTTTTTAATTCAGATTTTGAAACTACCTAGGGTAGCTTTTAAGCAATTGTTTTTTGAGAAAATTGTTTTTAAGAAATTGTTTTAAGAAATTGTTTAAGAATTGTTTTAAGAAATTGCTAAATGCTGGTTCTGATCCTTGTGTTTTCTGTTTTAGAAATCAGATGGAAGGATAACCTCTTTGACCAGTGGTTGCTTGTGTTGTATGTTTTGTTATTCTGAAGCATCCTCTGAAAGTCTTCATGGTTTTGATTTTTATAAAAGATTTATTTGTTTGCAGGGGGAGGGGCAGAGGGAGAAGGGAGAAAGAGTCCCAAGCAGACCCTGTGCTGAGTGTGTGGAGCCTGACACAGGGCTTAATCCCACAACCCTGAGATCATGACCTATGCTGAAACCAGGAGTCTGGCACTTAGCTGACTGTACCACCCAGGCACCCCTATTAATTTTGCTTTTTTTTTTTTTTTTTAAGATTTTATTTATTCATTTGACACAGAGAGAGAGATTACAAGTAGGCAGAGAGGCAGGCAGAGAGAGAGGAGAGAGGAGGAAGCAGGCTCCCTGCTCAGGATGTGGGCCTCGATCCCAGGACCCTGGGATCATGACCTGAGCCGAAGGCAGCGGCTTTAACCCACTGAGCCACCCAGGCGCCCTTAATTTTGCTTTTAATACATAATATCAGACTGTGCACATTCTTAGATCTTTTAGTAGCTTTATTTGAAAGTTGCCATGCAATATGCTCACATAGTCTTATAGTCCATAATCTCATAAGCTTTGACATGTGCACATCCGTGAAACCACTACCACGGTCAAGGTAGTACACATTTGATTAGTTAACTATTATCTGATTTGTGATTGTGGCATTAGGGACTTTGGAGCTTCTGTTAGGATTTAGTGTGTGTTTAGGGAACCACTCTGCCGGCGGCTTGACTCTCGGGGACGTGGCAGCAGATGGGCCATAGGCCTTCACGGTGCTTGCAAGTCAGGTGGACGGTTTTGGTGTGTTGAGCACAGCCCGCTTGGTCTTACGGTCTGCATATGCACTCTGTCTCGATTCAGGTATACGTTCCTGGAATATGCATCTCCTGCCCATGCCTTGGACGCTGTGAAGAATGCTGATGGCTACAAGCTGGACAAGCAGCACACGTTCAGGGTCAATCTCTTTACGGACTTCGACAAGTAAGTTCCAGCAGGGGGAGAGCCTGAGCCTTCACTGGGTGGGAGAGGTTCTGAGCCTCTGGGACTGTGCCAGTGGCCCTTGGGGAGCTCTTGTTGGTCAGGCACGCAGCACCTGGCACTCTTGGCCACCACCACCCCTCACCCACTATTTCCTCCCCGTTCCCACCCCTGAGGGGGACAAGGGATGGTACCACACTACCTGTGGCCAAGAGCCCCTCATGTCTCTACCCCCTTGTAGTTGTGCTGTGTATTGCTAATCAGTTCCCTTTTTTTTGCAGGTATATGACCATCAGTGATGAGTGGGATATTCCAGAGAAACAGCCTTTCAAAGACCTGGTACGTGGGTGGAAGTTGTATGTGGTTGAAAGGAAGGCTGGGCAGCCCTGTGGCTGGCGGGGCTGAGCTCCTTTGGAGTTGCTGCTGGAGGTCTGAGCGACTCAGGCCTCCAGGAGCATGAGGCAGGAGTACAGCTTCTGGGATGAAAGTTGACGAGACGTACTCTATCCCTTGCCTTTGTTTCTTTCTCCAGGGAAATTTACGATACTGGCTCGAAGAGGCAGAGTGCAGAGATCAGTACAGTGTCATTTTTGAGAGTGGAGACCGTACTTCCATATTCTGGAACGACGTGAAGGATCCTGTCTCCATCGAAGAGAGAGCGGTGGGTACTCACTGCCCCATAGGGACTTACTCCGTATTTCCGTGGCCAGGAAACTGGGTACCCGAGCAGGTGAAGTGTCGTGTTCTTTCAGGATGCATCCCTGTGAGGACCACAGCCTTCGTTCTTCTGGCTTTGAAATAAGCTGTGAGATGTGAGGAGGCTTCTTGTGTTTCCCAGTTAAGAGTCTGAGGAGTCGCTTCCTTACAGAAGGAGGAGTCTTTGTGCTGGCGTTCTGTGGTCATGTTTACACTGACTCTGACTTCTCCTGCAGAGATGGACGGAGACGTATGTGCGCTGGTCTCCCAAGGGCACCTACCTGGCCACGTTCCATCAGCGAGGCATCGCTCTCTGGGGCGGAGAGAAGTTCAAACAAATCCAGAGATTCAGCCACCAGGGGGTTCAGCTCATTGACTTCTCACCTTGTGAGAGGTAAGCGGTGAGGAAAGGCTGGTGGAGACCAGTCTCGCTTTGTGCTGGCCTCTGCGTGTAGTCGTAAAACTTGGATTTTTGGAGTGATTTCAAACCAGCAGAAGTATTACAGGAGGCGTAGGAGGAACTCGTGTACTCTTTACTGATGTTCCCTGCTTAGCACTCTGTGGGGTTGTGTCCTGAGCCCCTGGGGGTAAGTGGAAACATGGTGTCCCGGCACCCCCCACCCCATGCATTGCTGAGTGCAGGGAAAGCCCTTCGCCTGTCCACGGTGCTGGCTGAAGACCCAGCGTCCATCTGCTCCTTTTGCTTGAGTATTACCATGTTCGCACATTTCACTCGGTCTAGTAATGGCCTTTGTAAAGCTCAGTTCCGGATCTAGTCCAGGCTTGTGTCCTGTGCCTGTAATTTCATTGTGAACGGCGTTTCCTCTCGCGTGACAGAGCAGAGGCTTATGGCAGCAGGTGCCAGACCAGGAGCTTGAAGGAGCACCCCTGGGGCCAGGCAGAGTCCTTCATCCCTTCAGCCCATGGACGGCTGCAGGGCCCGGCATGCCTGCCCGCACTGCTCTTTGTGCTGCCTGCTCAGGGCTGTCCCCGAGCCTTCCCTGTCACGTCCCTTCCTCTGTCCAGAAAAGTTTGGTCTCCTACCACGTGATCTGACTTCATGGGCTCGTGACAGCCCCTCGAGTCTTTGGGCTCCTGAGGCACGGCTCTTCTGTTCCTGCTTTGCTTTTGAATTTTTTGGTGTAAGAATTTTATAACACAGGGAAAACTAGGAGAGGACTTAATAACATTTATATGGTAAATATCTAGCTTTAATTATTTCTCTTTTTGCCATTTTTGTTTCAAAACGGTTTAGGGCAGGGACACCTGGGGGGCTCATTGGGTTAAGCAAGCATCTGCTTTCAGCTCAAGTCATGATCATGGGGTCCTGGGACTGAGCCCCGCATCAGGCTCCCTGCTCAGCGGGAGGCCTGCTTTTCTCTCTCTGCCCCTCCCTCCTGCTCTGCTCTCTGTCGCTATCGCTCTCTTTCTAATGAATAAATAAAATCATAAAAAATCCAAGGTGTTTTGGGCATTTTGGATAAATGCTAGGTTCCTCTAGGAAGCAGGCGTTGGTCCATGTGAAAGCCTTCATTCTCTCTGGTCACGGTTCTTCTCTTCTGCCCAGCAGCCCTGACCAGTTCCCTCAGCATCTTCTAATGTCCACGCGCATCCAGGTCCAGTCCTAGCGCTCATGTTTGCGGTCCACCTGTCGCCCTGTGCGGCCCGCCCGTCCTGTGTGGTGCTTTGGTGGTAACTTGTGAGGAAGATGGGGCAGGGTGTGTGTCTGTATGTGTCTGTGTGTCCATGTCCAGTGGTTCCTCAGGGCATCCCAGGTTTCTTCCATCCTTGTGTTTCTGTAAACCACGAGTTCTCCATGGTGGACAATTCTCAGTTTTGATAAAGTCGTTTTTCTGGCATGTCTTCTTGGAGGCCTCATGGATTCACAAGCATTGGCATCTGCTGGGGACAGAACACTTGTGCTTCTTACAGCGGCTGCGTGTTAGGCCCCGATGTGCGCAGGGACTCCCGAGCCCTGTGTGTGGACAGCGAGTGTGGGGTGGAGCCCCCTCGGTCCGGTCAGCAGGTGCTTCCAGCTGCATCCCAGACTCACGTGCGCGTGTTGTTGGTGTGCATAGACCTCTGCCCACTCCAGCCGGCCCCTCGGCCATCTTCATCATCGTGCGTCCCTGGTGCTCCTCACGGTGCCGAACCCAGGAAGCCCTTGCGGGAAGCAGCAGTGCGTGCTTCGTCCTGCAAAGGGATGTGAAAGGTCTGTCTTCAGATAAGCGTCGAATCAGGCTGTCTGTCGTTCTGCGTGGCGGCGTCACGTTGACGCAGATATACAGGATTGGTCTGTAGGGTCTTTGTAACTTGGGGGTGCAGGTGACTCCAGCCCTGCTTGTTCATCAGCGCATTGGGGTGATGACGGGCCCCAGGAGGCCCTCGGCACACCTGCACAGCGCCCATCCTCTGCCTTTTCTCCTCGAGTTTGTTTCTGCAATCTCCTGCGTGCTGTTCTGAGGGGGCCCTGTGGCTTAGGTGGTTGCGCTGTGTGTCGGCAGAGTGAGCAGGGGCCCTGCATGTAGACAAGCCAGCTTCGGGAGCGAGAAGCCCCAGGCACGTGGGGGCTTTTTGAAATGCACGTGGCTATTCTCTTTGTCTCCTTGCTCTAATTAACACTGATGAAAATCAAGGAGAATTGCACCCCTCTCCGCCTCGAGCACACGCAGACTTCGGTTTGGAATCTGCTGGGTGTGTCAGCATCCTGATTTTGTGGAGAAACCCTTGGGTGGGAGTGCTGGAGTGCCCTAGTGCCTCACAGGTGGTCTGCTCCACAGTCAGAATGGTTGTAGTGGGAGAGCATTCCCGAGGCTTTGGAGGCCGTGCTGAGTCTGCAGCCGCTCCCAGGCCCTGCGCCGTCTGCAGCGGAGGCCCGGTGGTGCCGGAGCTCGCCTTGCCCGCACACAGCGTGACATGCGGGAGGAGAAGGTGGGACAGTGGGTGAGATCATCAATAGTATTTTCTCTGTGACAGATACCTGGTGACATTCAGCCCCCTGATGGACACTCCGGATGACCCTCAAGCCATCATCATCTGGGACATCCTGACTGGACAGAAGAAGAGGGGTTTTCACTGCGAGAGCTCAGCCCACTGGCCGATCTTTAAGTGCGTGAACAGCAGTGGTCTGTGATAAGCTTGTGGGGCCTCCTCTGCTTACGACAGAGCCTGACATTTCTCTTCTCTTTCAGGTGGAGCCACGATGGTAAATTCTTTGCCAGAATGACACTCGACACTCTTAGCATCTATGAAACTCCTGTAAGTGACACGGTTTCCTGAGTGGTGGCCTCACCTGGCGGGAGTTCCTGGGGCCGTGGTTCTTCCATTGTCTCACGGGCGAGGGGAAGGGAAGAGCAGCGTTCTGTGTGGAGAACGAGGGAGCCCCGCACGCCTTTCCATGGCTGCCCCTTTTCCCGTGGCTGCCCCTGGGTTTCAGCCCCTGATTTGCTTGTGCTCTTGCTGGCGATCTGGGACAGGAGGAAACAGAAGGGCCTTTGGAGATGAGTCCTTTGTTGCTGCGGGTGAACAGTTTCCTTGCTGTGTGTCCCCCGCTAGCCTTAGTTGCTGGGCTCATTCTGGAAACTCTTGTTTCTCTTTCGTGAAAGTGCGGTGTGTTACAGAGAGAGCGGCGTGATTTAACTCTGTTGTAACTCTCGTTTCTCTGCAGTCTATGGGCCTGTTGGACAAGAAGAGCTTGAAGATTTCGGGCATCAAGTGAGTGAGTGCTGTCGCAGCTGGGCGCTAGGAGCGCTAGGAGGCCCCTCCTCTAGCGCCCGGCTCTTCCTCAGCTGGGGAAGACGCCGTGTCCTCGCTCTGGTCCCCAAGGGCAGTACAGCAGGCCCCGGCCCACCACCACTGGCCTGCTTGTTGCAACTGCCGGGCTCACGGCCCACGTTCCCTTCTCCTGCATGTAGACCCTTTGTGAGGCCACAGGCTCTGTTTTGTGTCCTGTTCCTGCCTTGGGACCAGAGACTTGGGCTGCAGTCTTTGGGGAAAATGGGCAGAGGACGAAGGACTGCACGTCATTGATAGGCTTCTGTGAACTCTGCTGACTGAGCAGGGGGCTTGGGTGGTCCTTGGTGAATGGCCCAAGGCAGGCACACTTGGCTTATGTGCCACCTCGGGAGAGGCCTGTCTCTGCAGAGAGATGTCATCCATGCAGGGACATGAATGGTTTGGACTCTTTCTCTGTTGAGGTCTCAGCCGCAAGGGGGCTCATGATATGAGCTACGTCAGGAATTAGTTTCCTGTCACAGTGAAGGGAGTCTTTGTGGTTCGTGAGGGCGCCCAGCCTCTAGGTAACTGCGCGGCAGTGGCTGTGGCCCTCCCGCCACAGAACCTTCTCGCGTCCTCGGAGGCCTGCTCTTCCCTTAGCACCATGGGGTGTCAGGCATCCTTCGGGGCCCAGCGGCCGCAGGGTATGGTGGCGGGGGGCTGCCAGCTCTCAAGGAAGGCTGGCTGGGCCGTGTGGCAGTAGAGCGCCTGCGCTGGGCTGGTTTCCGGCAGGTGAGTCCGATCTCTGCTACTGCGCTCCCTTCCTGGCGGCGTCCTGGCCAGTCCTCGGCTGACGTTGTGTTCTCTTTGTTCTGCAGGGACTTCTCGTGGTCTCCCGGGGGTAACATCATAGCCTTTTGGGTGCCTGAGGACAAAGATATCCCGGCCAGGGTGACCCTGATGCAGCTGCCCACCAGACAAGAGATCAGGGTTCGGAATTTGTTCAATGTGGTGGACTGCAAGCTGCATTGGCAGAAAAACGGGGATTACTTATGTGTCAAAGTGGATAGGACCCCCAAAGGGACACAGGTGAGTGGGTGCCCCCGAGCAGTAGCCCCTCCTTCCAGCACCACACCCACCTCCTGTTTGAAGGGGGTTAGCGAATTATTTGTTGGCATTTGTGGGTCATCTTCAGATCCATTGGTTACCGCAAGTGGTTAGCTGGCCTGTCCCAGCCAGAGCTCTCGTCACTTTCCAGCCGAGGAGTGGGTGACCCGTGCCCAAGGGTGTGAGGACGGGTCTAGGCACCATGTGTCTTCTCACTGTGGTTGAAAACAGAAGTATTTTTCTCTGACCTTCCCGTCCTTCCTGGACACAATTCTGCACCCACGTTGTTTTGTTTACTGGCATCATTTCACATCCCACTTACCAAATTGCCCGGTCCGCTGCTCTCAGGGAAGGATGATTCCTCCCTGGACAAGAGATCATTGAGGAGGACTCCCCGGGCTGCAGCAAGCGCCCTCATGGAGCACGCGGTCCGGTGGCTTTTCGGTGTCCCGTCCCGTCCCGTCCCCCCCCCCGCCCCCTGCAGCCTGCATGGCCCTCGCCGCGATCTTAACTTGAGAGCGTTTACATCATCCCAAAAGAAAGTCCTCACCCGTCAGCACCCAGTGCCTCCTCCCCTGGGCTCCTGACCCCTGCTACTCTGCCATCGTCCTGTGTGGGTCCATCTGTCTGGGACACTTGGTAGGAATGAGGGCATGCAGCATGTGGCCTGTGCTGGGCTGGCCTCCCCCACTGGGCACGTTTTCAGGGCTCGCCCGCGCCACGGCACGTGTCTGCACCTCATTCCGGGTCAGCACCAAGTCGCGCTCCGCTGGGTAGCTGTGCCAGGCCGCGTGCGCTCGCCTGTGTGTGGATCTGCTGGTCGTTTGCACCCTTCGGGCCATCTGGGATGAGGCGGTATCCCCGCTTCTGTTAAATGCCCGTGTCCAGAAAATCACTGCAGGGTGACCCCTGCCCCATTGCTGGGCCTTGAGGGCACTGTGGGGTTTGGCAGCCGAGCTGCAGCGCATAGTCCTGAGCCTCTGTCCAAGGGTGTGGCGGGAGGGCTGAGGGGCTTGGCTGTCCTGCACAGGGACTGCACTCGTGGGCGCCTCTGGCAGCTCAGGGTGCTGGCTTGACCCTGCTGGGCCGAGATCCATCACTTAGATATTCACCTGTCTTTACCGATTGTGCATGTCTGCTTCCATTCTGTTGTCCTTGAGGTACGTTTCTCTCATGCTTTCAGTTTCTGCGATTTCACACCCTTGTTTTTCTCTCCCGAACAGGGTGTTGTCACGAATTTTGAAATTTTCCGAATGAGGGAAAAACAGGTGCCTGTCGACGTGGTGGAAATGAAAGGCAAGTTCCACGTGGTCCCTTGTGGTTGGCGGTTCCCGTGTGCGGCCCTCTGGGCCCTGGCGCTCTGTGCTTCCCCACCTGCGCAGGTGTGGCTGCAGCCCCGACCGCGCGTGCTGTCTGCCTCCTGGGCCTGAACACGCGCGTTTCAGTTCGGGCTGCTGTGGGCTCGCACGCTCCCTCTTTACACCCCTGCCCGGCCGAGGAGTGGGGGTCCTGGCCGGTTACCACTGAGAGAGGCACGGGGAATGGGTTTTCCGGACGCTTACAGCGACCGGCAGCAGAAGGGCTCTTCACATGACAAACGAGTTCTTGGGTGACAAGAGCTTTGTTCTGGGCCAAAAACCATGCAGGTGCTCTGCTGCCTCTAGGTGGAAAATGGAGCCTGTGTCGTCGATTGGGTTTTGTGCCTTAGTTCTGGTTTGGAAGGGAGAGGACAGAGGGGTGGGGAAGAACAGAGCAAGAGGGTATAGCCCGTCATCCTGTGTGGTTAGACCCTGGGGGGCCATGGGGTCCTGTACTGAGGATGAAGGCGAGTGCCAACAAGTGGGGTGCTCTTACGCGGTGTTCCCACCCGGCCACGGTGGTCTTCAAGTCCCTGTACCCTTGTTCTTAGGCCGGCTGTGTGGTCTCTTTAATAAACGTAAGAATTTTGGGCATTTTCCTTGGTTGACTAGTGAAGGCTGTGCAGGAACGTTGTTTGATCAGGAGCGTTATTTTGTTAAACAACCAAGAAAACATAAGACTTACTCTTTTTCTTGATTACAGAAACCATCATAGCCTTTGCCTGGGAGCCCAACGGGAGTAAGTTTGCCGTGCTGCATGGGGAGGCGCCGCGGATATCCGTGTCCTTCTACCATGTGAAGAACAACGGGAAGATTGAGCTCATCAGTAAGTAACCTTGCCCCATTGACTGGCACACGGGAGGGAGGGCGGACGGATGGGCCCTCTGGAGGGTCACTGCTGGCCGGAGGCCGCTGCTCAGGCTGTCCCGCAGCCAGGAGGGCTGTGTGGCCCTGGCTTTCCTTGCGGCCGCACGGGCTATGGGGCTCGGGGAGCTCCCTCTGGGCCCTTCAGGAGAGGGGTTCTGAGCGGACGCACTCTCCCTATTGCGGCCACAGCTGTTGTCTCTCTGCTGGGGCCCCCATGTCTGCTGTGCTCTGCTCCACCTGCAAGCGGTCCCCCTCCTTCCCTGGCCTCCCTCAGTGACCTGCTCCTGCCTGCAGCGGGCCGCTCCAGGGCGTTGTTGCTCACGGTGGGGTGAACAGTTGCTTGTAGTGTCCTGTGGGGACCTCGGCGATGGAAATGGGCTGTGTGTCCCCAGTGGCTCGGGTGCGGAGCTTGTCCTGAGGGAATCCTGGCAGCTCGATGGGGTTTGCGGGAGACAGGCAGGCTGGCCATCACCAAACCAACTGCACTGTTAATTCCCTGTGATGTAGGAGGAACGAGGGGCTGTGCCAGGCTGCCAGACTGTTGGCACCGTCTCTCGTTAGAAAGCAGATTTGTAAACAGCCAGTGTAGAAGCGCCTTCCATTCCCAAAGGCTCAGGGCCGCTGACTTGGAAGGACGACCACGTGGGGCCTGCTGACACGTCTGTGGCTGTTCAGGGACATCTTACAGTTTTCTGTCCCACCTTCATCTCGGTCTGAGAATCCTGCCTGGTGGGCCGTGCTGCCTTTCCTCATCTTCCTTTCCCCCCTCGGCCCCGTCTTTGGCTCTCTGCAGGCCAAGGTCGGGCTTTTGTGCCCTCGACTGCAGACCCAAGGGGGAGCCTGAGCGCTGTCTGCTCTCTGGGGCCTGCGGGGTCCTCGTCGGATATAGGCGGTCCGCGTGCTGGGAGAGACGGTGGCTTTCACATGTTATGATCACTGCGTTTGAGAAGGGTGTTTTGAGTCACTGGAAGAATGTCTCTTAGGCTTTTTTGGGTCACAGGTCTCTGCACTTGGTGGGGGTGTGGGTTCCTCGCCCTTGTGTGGAGACCCTGCAACCGTGTTTAAGGTGACTCCTCTGTTCAGTTTCCCTGGGAAGTAAATTGTTTCGAATGTGAAATGTTACTGCAAGTGGTAACATAGTTTTAGAATGCTTCTCTCTTTTCTTTTTTTTTTTTTTTTAAAGATTTTATTTTTTCATTTGACACGGAGAGAGAGATTACAAGTAGGCAGAGAGGCAGGCAGAGAGAGAGGAGAGAGGAGGAAGCAGGCTCCCTGCCGAGCAGAGAGCCCGATGTGGGCCTCGATCCCAGGACCCTGGGATCATGACCTGAGCCGAAGGCAGCGGCTTTAACCCACTGAGCCACCCAGGCACCCCCTCCCTCTTTTCTTGAAGCGTATCCATGACTTAATGTGTTCTTGGCCCCAGGTTTTCCAAAACTGTGCTCCTGGGCACCAGGCCGGCGTGGCATGCATGTGAGAACGTACACCTGCAGGGCACCGTGAGCCCATGGCCCGCCCCCGCCGCACCCTGCTTTGGTGCCTTGACAAAGACTTGACAGGCGCTCTCCTTGTTTTCAGAAATGTTTGATAAGCAGCAGGCGAATACGATCTTCTGGAGCCCCCAGGGACAGTTCGTGGTGTTGGCTGGCCTGAGGAGGTGGGTTTCTGCGGCCCGATGCCTTTTGCTCATGGTGCACAGCGCCCTGGGCCGCTGGGGACCCTGACCTTGGTCCCCGCGGGTCACGGCGGTTCCTCTGCACTGCGATGGAGCGGCCTCGCATGAAAGGACCGTCCCCGTGTTTTTTGGTGGATGGGTTTATCGTGCTCCCATCTTGCCCAGACTTGGCTCAAAGCCAGGTCATGAAAGCAGTCCCTCGCAAATGTTTTCTGTCTGGAAGACATGTGAGTGTTGTGATTTCCTCGTGGTTGAACGAGGCCTCTTCCTGGCAGGGCATTGAGCCTGGTGGGAAGCCCACGTCCTCTCGTGGGAAGGCCATCTGAGGAGACGGCCGCGAGCCGGTCTCTGCGGGGTGAGCACAAGTGTGGCAGTGTTCACCTTCCGTGCCCCCTGCTCACCCGCCGTCCCAGCTGCACATGGGAGTGTGAGGAGCCCGCGTCCGCCTGTGCATTAGCAGAACACACTTGGTGTTGCTCACTTTCCTGACGTTGTGGGAGGCGCTTGCTGTGTTTCTAGATGACCTGGTGCACACACACGGCGCTCCCACGAGTGCTCCCCATGGGCTGCTCAGGAGGTGGAGGCTCCGGAGCACTTTCTCCTCAACAGCGAGGCTCCGAGTGCCCCCCGGAGCCTCTGAGGAGCGTGATGCAGGAGGCTGTGGGCGCGCTGACTCTGCTCTGTCTCCCCAGCATGAACGGCGCCTTGGCCTTTGTTGACACATCGGACTGCACGGTCATGAACATCGCAGAGCACTACATGGCCTCCGACGTGGAGTGGGACCCCACTGGGCGCTACGTTGTCACGTCTGTGTCCTGGTGGAGCCATAAGGTACAGGGCCTCGTGTGGCCTGTGTGTGCTGTAGGACCCGGCTGTGCTGGGCCTGGCATGTCCCTGTCTCCCACCCCACCCCGGTCCCCGTGGGGGGGTCCTGTTTGTCCCGCTTTGCTGCCCTGCCTGGCGGCTCCAGAAAGCTCTATGGCAGCACACCTGAGACAGCCAGCTTTTCCATGAGCTGGTCGATGTCCCTTGAGTCTACGTTTCTGAGTTGGACCACATCTTGGGCCGGCTACAGCCTACGTCCAGGCCCTCTTCCTCTGGAGCAGGAGCCCAGGAGCTTTATCCGGTGCGCTTTCTCCCCACAGCTTCGAGCTCACCCACACTGGCCTCTGTGGCTCGGAGGTGGGGGGAGGACGTACCGTGTGCTACGCACACTTTCCCAGTAGGATTCTTTCACTCTCAAGAAGTCCATGGTTTGGACCACCTTTGGCGCCCCGCTCGCTGAGCCCTCTGCGGCCTCTGCTGGCCTCTGCTCGTGTGGCATGTGCGTGGCCCGTGCGCGCCTCCCCTGCCGGAAACGTGGTTCCTGTGCATGTGTGGGGCTTCTGCCTCGGGGTGCCGCTCCCGCCCTGCTCGGGTTGTCCCGGTGCTCAGGGGCACCAAGTCCCCTTGGGCCATTGTTTGCAATTTGTTTCTTTTTCTGCGAGAGCGCAGCATTGTGCGGGCTGGGTCTTTACTCTGGTTCTGCCTGGTGCATGGTCCTCGTTCAGTCAGGTTGGCTGCGGGATCGAGTACCATGTGGGAGCCACCAGAATGGGCTGCTTACCTGAGGATCTGGGATTCCCTGAAAGGACATGAAAACATGTGCGTGTGCACATTTTTTCAGTTTCAAACATCTGTAACCTGAAAAACTTCAGAAATGTGCTCGTGAGCATGAGAGGCTGTGTCCAAGCTGGTTCTGTGTGGCGTGCACGTGCCGGCGGGTCTGCAGCAGTGTTCACCTGCTGGGTGCTCCAGGGCTGCTGGTGATCTCCTCCACGCCTTTTCTCATATTTAGTCTTTCTTGCTTGTGGAGGTGCTGAGACTTGAACCAGCTCATGCACGTATTCAGAGTCTGAAAGATTAAATTAGGGCGATTCTGTGTGATGAAGCACGAACGTGTAGGAGCTCAGACTCCACAGCCGTCCCTGAACACAGCGTCTTGAGAAGAGGCTCTGTCTTGTGACCAGCACATAGACCCGTGCCCGCGTGTGGAATGTCATCTGACGCTGCAGTGCTCTAGTGGGCTAGTGACCAGTGCCCCAGGCTCCGAAAGGGCCGGTTTGCAGTGAGACAGCCCCGGTGCCGCTTCCTTCATCGGAAAGATGCCCGCCTAGCGAGGCAGTGCATCTCCTGACACAGCTATATTCTGGCAGGAGCACCCCGCTGCAGGCCGGTAGAGCACCCGTGCCGTGGAGCCTGTCCCAGCGGCTGCACAGGCTGTGTACTGCGCTCCGCGTCACCTCCCTTCGGGTCCGTGGACCACGTTCCCCAGCTGCATGTGGGCACGCCTCTCCATGGTCTTCCATGTGGATGAGATGCTTGGTGTACTGGGCTCTGGGACGGCAGAGCAGTGTCCCAGGAGCCCACGTCCTGCGGAACTTGCGGTGGTGAGCAGCGCTTAGTTCTCTGCGCCTTGCAGGTGGACAACGCTTACTGGCTGTGGACCTTCCAAGGACGGCTCCTGCAGAAGAACAACAAGGACCGCTTTTGCCAGCTGCTGTGGAGACCGCGGCCCCCCACGCTCCTGAGCCAGGATCAGATAAAGGTCTGGGGCCCCTGGGGCCAGGGGAACGCAAACGCCTTTGTGGCACTGGCGGAAGAGACTTCTTTTCTGTCACTGTTCGGGTGGTCACGCCTGAGGAATGGAAACGGGACGTTTTGGGCGCCCTTTGAAGAGATGCAAGAACCCTGGGGAACCCACAGGAAGGAGTAGTCGCAGGGTCGTATACGTGGGTTTGCAGGTCGTGCCTGGCCGTGTCCGTGCCCTTCTAGGATGCTTGCATGGAGTAGAGGGGATGTAAACCGTGCCGGTGGCACTGGGAGAGGGTGTCCGCGTGTGCACAGTCATGGTTAAGTGCACTGCTGGCATCAGGGCCAGGCCAGTGGAACGTGGTTCCCATGAGAGGCGGATGCTCGTCCCAAGAAGCCTGCAGGCCGGCTGCTGGTGTGCGTGCTCGTGGGCAGCCGCGTGCTTGTGATCCTGAAGCTGTTGCACATTGAAACTTTGGAGGTGCTTTGAACGTTTAAATCCTGAGTAGCTTGTTTTTGTTTTTGCTTCAGCAAATTAAAAAAGATCTGAAGAAATACTCGAAGATCTTTGAACAGAAGGATCGTTTGAGCCAATCCAAAGCCTCAAAGGTTAGGCTGCTCCTGGAACTGAGGGACGGGTAGCGGCGTGTGCCGCAGACGCTCGCTGTGTTGCCACCGTGCGCAGACTGGTGGGCCCTGGCACACGTCTCCGGGTGGCCGGCCATCCAGATGCGGGGGGGCGGGGGTGCGAGTAAGGGGGAGGAGGAGGAGAGCACGTGTCTCCGTTCCCGTCCCAAGAGCCTCTCTGAGCAGAGGGGTGCTCGTGGCTCCCGGGGCTGGCTACAGCCCTCATCGCGGTGAGGGGGTCTGTCAGCTTCCCCCAACCCCATGCACAGGAACTGGTGGAGAGAAGACGCACCATGATGGAAGATTTCCGAAAATACCGGAAAATGGCTCAAGAACTTTACATGGAGCAGAAGAGCGAACGTCTGGAATTGCGAGGAGGTAACTATTAGTGGAAGATACTTGTCTTAGAGCGTGTGTTTGCTGGGACATTTTTCTGCCCTGTCGTGAGAGCTTTATAGTTAAATGTCAAGTGTTGTAAAGATCCTTGAATTGTCAAGGACTCGAGTTGCCCATGGCCACAGGCGCACGCCATGGTTGTCTATAGGGAGTCCGGCTGTGTCCACCCTGGGCTCTCGGCTGATTCAGGTGTGGGTGTGGGTGTGCATGTGTATGCGTGCTGCATCAGCCTCCTTTCTCGCAGGCGTGGACACGGATGAGCTGGACAGCAACGTGGAGGACTGGGAGGAGGAGACCATCGAGTTCTTCGTCACTGAGGAGATTATCCCCTTGGGAAATCAGGAGTGACCCGAGCACTGGGTAAGATCTTTTCCGATGGGGACGGGCAGGACCTGATATGTTGTGCGGTCCCTCAAGTGAGGAAATTCCCAGGCTCACGGCCTTGGGGTCAGTGCGAACTTTATGTGGGAGCTGCAGAGGGTTCCATGCTCATCTGGCTGCTAGAGCTAGAACTCTCCCTCTGAGAGTAGCAGGGCCTTGAGCCCCAGATTAGGGCAGGGTGCCTCGCCGTGGGGTCTGGCTGGGGAGGAGGAAGGAGGCCGGCCACAGACTGTGTCCAGGTGTGCGGCTGGGAGAAGAAGACCTGTGTGCCCATCAGAACCAGGAGCCTTCAGAACCCGGTCAGTCAGGCGAGGCAGGGCCCTCCTCGGTGTGCGCACGAAGACCCAGAGTCAGCCATGGGGTGGCTCCTCAGACCAGGCTCTCCTCTGTGGAGGCCGCTCCCCTGGGCTGTCTGCTCCTGCTCTTCTCAGGCATCAGGTTGACGCGGACCTCCGGGGTCCCTTCTGAAGGCCTTCTGAGAAAGTGTGGTTGGTGATGGCCCACATGGACGTGCCGTCAGGGGTCGCTGTTGCTAACGTGCCTCTTGTCAGGGTTTGAAGCGGAGAGTGAACCCCATGCTCCCTTCTTGCAGCCTCCCCGTGTTGCGTGCTGGAACCAGGTCGTCCTTCCGCAGGAAGCCTGCACGATGCCTGAATTCTCACCTGTGCTTTCTCTTGCTCTAGACTGTGCACCTGGATTCCCTCATCTCCACACGTTATTGTGCCTTTAACCCCTGGTCTCCACCACAGGGGAGGATCAAAGGCACTGCTTTAAATTTTTTCTTGTTTGGGGTTTTTAAAATCACGCCACCAGTGTTTGTTCCTCACACTTGTGTGCTGCTGTGGGGGTCCTCCCCGTCGTCCTGAGGTGCACAGGCGAGTGGCTCCCCTCGAGGACTGGTCCTGCCCCGTGTCCGCGGGCTGGTGTGGCTGTGTCCTGGCCACGCCCGCGGTGTCCTGGCGCATTCAGGTTGTGCCAGCTTCTCTCAATGGGCTGACCGTGGAAATAAAAGCAAACCTGTACGAAAACGCTGTCTTTCTCTTGTCTTTACACGTAGATAGCAGCCTCGAATCTGGTGCTTGTGCCCCCTGCCCCCGGCGTGGCGGCGCTCTGGGCTCAGCACCCAGTGCTGCCAGTCCCCGAGGCCGACGTGGTGAGGAGGGAGGCCTCCATCCTCTGTGTGTGGCCGTGCGTTTTCGTCTGAGCTCTGTAAAGTACAGCAGAGGCCCTGCCCCATCCCTGCAGAAAACGTGCTTGTTAGCTGTTGTTTTCTATGCACATTTCACCTGGTGAGAAAAACTCTTCTACACTTTTCCTTGGAGTCGGACACATGTGAAGTTGTCCGTGAGAGTTGTCACTCTGGCCACTGCTGTGTGGTGCTCCGAATGTCTACTTTCCTCCTGGAAAGGGGGCACACGAGATCGTGTAATCTCGGCCCTTGTTGATTGGCAGTGTCTGCTGTGGTCAGTGCCTTGTTGGCTGCCGTAGCTCCACCTCTGTCCGTCAGTCTGAGAGCCTGACGCTGGGCGTGGGAAACAGCGAAGCGCAGGATGGGCACCCCGCAGACACACGGCCAGGGTTCACACGGACCTAAAACGCCCTGGGATTGGAGGCTAAGCTGTTGCCTCTGGGGCCCAGGCAGTCCCTGAGCTGTGGGGGCCGCGCTGGGGGAGTTGGGGGTGAGGGGACCTGCTGCGACCCTGGGCCCAGCTGCGGGGCACGGTTGGTGCTCCTTTCCCGGTTCCAGTCGTTGCTGTCCTATCTCCCTGTCGAGACACAGGGTCTGGTGCCTCTCGTTCATGCTCACGTCCTTTTAAACCTCGGTGTGCCGAGTCCTGGGTTTTACATTTGATGGCAGTAAGAAGGAAAGGGTCCAGGCTTCGGTCATTTTCTCAGATTTTTAACAGAGCCTTCAAAAAATTTACTTTTGTTTTAAACTTGTTAGTTTTAATTGTTTTACATAATTTGTTAATAAAAAAATTTCTGAACTGTGTACTTATTTTGTTCTGTTCTGCTTTAGAAATGGGTTTCCCAGGCCAGGCCCAGGCAGAATGGCCTGACCCGTCCTGCGGGGCTGTGGCGGCCCCTGCGCTCTGGCCTCTGGCTGGGGCATCAGGGTGGGTGTAGCCCCAGCTCCACCAGCGTGGACCTGCCGTCTTGGTCCTGTCTCCAGAGGAGACCTTTGCCTTCGTTTGGGAACCAGAGCCTGGGGCTCTCCGGCCGCCTCCCAGGGGTTACAGGTTGGAGCCTTTGTGGGAAGGAGATGTGGGCATCACGAAGGGCAACGCCCTCGTCTGTTCCCCTGGCCTTGTTGGTCAGGGTGCGACAGGGGTGGAGACACCCTAGTGCTCAGCGCTGACCTGACACCTGGAAGAGAACGGGCAGACCAGGACAGCCGTGCTGGCCTAGAGGGAGTCACTAGAGCTCAGGCCTGGCCCTCGCTGCCACAGGCTGACCTCTGTGCTTCCTAGCATGCAGCTGCAGTCTCCAAGCTGGATCTCTCAGGTGTGAGCTTACTGGATCTGGCCTCTGACTCTTGCCAACGTAGGAGTGGCTCGTTCACGCCAGTCGTGGTTCTCGTCATGAGGGCACACCGCTTCTCCAGAAGCTGCAGGGGAAAGTGGGACAGCACGGCCCGCCTGCGTGGTGCCTGATGGTTAACACCAGTCAGGCCCTGGGTGTGGCGGAGACGAAAGGCAGCTAATAAAAAGCATGTCCGGAGCAGACCCCGGAAGGTGGCTTCGGGGTTCTAGAAATGCATCCATGGGGAGAAACATAATGGAGATTATTTTTGTTAAACGTGAGCTGGTGGGGCTGGTCCCCTCTTGGGCGGAAGCACTCCAAGGCCAAGCCCTGTGGCTCTCGGGCTCCCCTGGAGACCAGGTGAAGCCATCTAGAAGCCCTGGGGTTGGGCAGTGGGTGAGGGCAGAGACATAAAGGCTGGGCCAAGGTCTGGAGCCCAACCCTGCAGGCACAGCCTGCAGCTGGCTTGTGTCCCCCGGGGCCCAGGCCACCCTGCTGCTTGGGGCCTCCCGAGCCACGTGTGTAGTCCCACGGGTGCGACAGTTAAGGACTGACTGGGCTCCTGGGCTTGCTGATGTCACCGAGGCAGGGGGGCGGGGCGCTGTGCAGACAGGTCGCTTTGCCTGGCCTGCCGGGAGAGCAGGGAGTGCGCCATGCCCACTGGCCCCGCTGCTGGCCCTTCCCCGGCCCGGGGCAGCCCGGCCACGAGAGAGGTGGAGCCCAAGGACCAGCCACTCACGGTGAGCATCGTCCCTTGTGTTCCCAGGCGGCCTTAGAGCCGCGTGTCCCTGAGGCTGCCCCTGGTGCCTACTTGGCACGCGTGGGTCAGGGTGCGGGGCTGCTGGTCGCTGTCCACAGCCCTGTGTCTGTTCCCCTGTCTGCCTCTCCCCCTGCCCCCGGCCCAGCCCTGTGATCACCCCAGCAAGCTCCAGGCTCTGCAAGGGGACTTCAGCCTCCTTGGTGGTGGATGAGCTGAGGCCGGTTACGGAGAGACCCATGTTGTGAAGCGGGGTGGGGGGGGGGTTGCTGATGCATTGGGAGGATGGGGACCAGCCTCGGGGGGCGGGGCAGACCCTGGAGGGCAGCTGCCACCGTGTCCTGCCCACAGGTAGCACTTCGGATCCGCCCACTCAGTGACACAGAACTGGAAGAAGGGGCCACCGTCATCGCCCACAAAGTGGGGGATCAGGTGAGGCCAGTGGGGCGCAGGGCGGGGGCACAGGGCATCCACGGGGTTGTGACGCTTACCTTCTGCACCTGCTTCCATGACTGCTCCCTCCCTCGTTGACTCATCGGATGGCCCAGAGCTGTTCCCTATACTAGGCAGAGTGGAGAGAAACACAGGGCCCGTCCCCACTGTGCTTCCTCTCTAGCCGGCCAATGGGTGGGGAGTTTGCGGTCACAGAGGATCAAACAGGGCAAAGGTGGTCACTCTCTAGGACCTGGAGCAGTGCCTGGAGGAGGCAGGAGGGGGAGGTCCAGGCGGAGGGGGTGTCAGCCTCCAAGGTGGGGGGGGCAGGTGTGGTCCCTCAGAGGACACTGGGCAGGAGGGGCCAGAGCCCTTCGGCGGGTCTAGGTAGGGACTAGGGCCCTCATTTGAAAAGGGCCGCAGGTGACAACAGTAACAGCAGGGTCTGCCGGGGACCCCTGCTCCCTGGAAATGCTCAGACACTGGCTGAGCGGTCAGTGCGGGTTACGCGAGTCGCACGGCAGAATGAATGTCAAGTGTGGGCTAAGATGGACTTTGTCAGATGAATTGGATTTTTCCACTTGTCATTAGCAAGACGACTGTAATGAGGGATTGAATGTCATGCCTATGAGAAGGTTTGCACATCAGAGGTGAAGTACCAAGCTGTTGGGGAGCCCTGGCTGCCGCTCCCCACCAGGTGGGGGTGCCCCATGCTGACCTGGCAGGTTGGGAACTGCTGACGATGCTGGGGGAAGAGGAAACGGACAGAGCTGTCTTGGCGGTGCGGACACCTGGGGTGCCCTGGGCAGAGGCTGCAGTGACTTCATGCTGCATTCATCGATCAATGAGCAGCACATGGTGACTCATGGCCGTTCCACTGGGGAGGCGGAGTCATGCAGGAAGAATTCGGTTCAGGTGTGAAGAGCATACGTGTTCTTACTGTGGAAGCAGCATCGCTCCCGTTGAGTTATGCGCTAAGTGAGCCGGAGGTCAGGGACGCGCAGGAGACCCAACCCGGCCCGTGTTGTTTGGGGACTGGTGACCGCCCAGGGCAGGGACTGCCATCTGCGTGGTCAGAGGAGGAAGGGAGGGCCCTGTGACACAACTCTGAAGACAGAATAACAATTCGCCGGGATCTTAGTGGTTTTCAGGGTAATGTCATTAGTCCCCAGACCTTGGTGCTGGCCCATCTGGGAACGGAGGGACGTCCTCCTAGGGAGTGCCCCCACTGTCCACAGTGCCTCCTATCCTCCCTGATACTAGAGGTCAGAAGGCCCCCTTTGCATCCTGCCGGTCGCACAGCTGGGAGGTGACCAACCCCCACGTGAGAAGTGTCCCCTGCTGGCCCTGGTCCCGGGGAGCTCCATGGGCATGAGGGCTGCCCAAGGGTTCCCGCAGGTCATGGTGAGACTTTCTCCCACGTCCCAGGCTTTGGGGATCCAGTGACTTGAGGGAAACAGGATACTTCTGGATGGTGAGGAAGGAAGTGGCATTTGTGAGTTGAAGCTTCACATTTTCCAGGGCCGTGGTCCTTCCAAAGCCTTGGACGTCGGGACCTGGCTGGTCTGCTTGGCAGAAGGGCTGTGTGTGTGCGAGACCCGCGAGACCCCCGAGACCCTTGCTGGCCTCCCTTCTGCCACATCCTGCCTGCTCTGCTGTTCCTTCTGTCGCAGGTCCTTTCAGAGCCCACCTGGGGTCTGCTCTAAGGCCGTCTTGCTCCGGACGGCACAAAACATAGCTGGGTTTTTAGGAACTGGAGGGAGACTCCTATAACACACGGCTCACCGTTTTAAACTGAGCAAGTCAGTGGCCGTGAGGGCATGCAGCATTGTGCAGACACCACCTCTGTCTAGTTCCAGTGTTTCCATCTCCCCAGAAGGGGCCCCTGCCCCCTCTGAGCTGCCCCCCCCAGCCCCCGCTGGTCGGCTTGCTGACCGGAGTCCCGCGGGGCGTGGCCTGCTCCTACCCAGCCTGGTGGTTCCGAGGCTCATCCACGTGGTGGCACGTTCATGTGTCCGTGTAACACTGTTTTGATGGGACTTCAGGCTAGCCAGAGGTGGAGAGACCCGCATGAGAGCTCCTGTGCCATCTGCAGCCACGTTTCCCACGCGGGCCACCTGGCCCTGTCTGCTCTGTGCTCCCCTCCCTGTGTGTACGTGCTCCCTTTCACTGGGCTGCTTGAGACATCGTGCCCCCCTGCGCCCAGAGATGTCTCTGTGTGTTTCCTAAGAACATGTGTATTCTGTGACCACAGGACAGCAATCAAAATCAAGAAGTCGATATTGATATTACCTAATCAGCACATGTGTTCACAGCTGGCTGCTTTCTCTCAATCCTGTTATTTATAGTAAAGAAAAAAATTTTGGTGGGGTACAAGAGCCATTGCTGCTGATACTTCGTGGACACTGAGCATGTGATCGCTTGTGCCCCTTACGGCCGTGGGTTCTGCTCCCAAGTCCATCTTACAGATGGGAAAGTAGTGCCAAGGTTGGTGGGGAAACTTGCCCAAGGCCTCCCTGCTGGTGGGGGACTGTTCTGAACCCACCCGGTCCCCCGACATTCTGGCCTGGCTTACAGCACACTCACCTGGCGGGAACTGTGTGCATGGGGGCTCCCCGCCCCCCCCCGGGGCCCCTTTCCAGAGATCCTCTCCCCGAAGTTTGAAAATGGTTAGCTTATGTCATGGAAAACCTGCTGGCCTGAAGCCGGGGCAGGCCCCAGGGGCTCCCGGCCCCGCCTGACACCCCAGGAGCCTCTGGGCAGCCCTTGCCTCCTGAGGCCTCTCTGTTTCCAAAGCTGTGGACCAAGGGAGGGGTTGGCCGGGTGGCCGGTGGGGGGTGGGGTGGACAGGGCGTCCAGGCTCTTGGTCTGCCCAGTTGTGCCTGCAGGACTTACCCTGCGCCCAAGCACCACCACCCCCCCAGTCCAGGAGCCCCTCCTGGAGTAAACAGAGCTGATTGGTCTCTAATTGCCCTGCCCCCCCCCCACCCCCAGAGGCCCTCCTACACCTGGCTTCATAATTACGTATTTGTGTGAGATGGGAGAGGCCCTGGGGAGGGGGCCATTGTGCGCTGGCTTGGAGAAGCAGAGGGGACTGCGGAACTCGGGGGTAGACAGGAGGGGCGTGGACACACACTCGGCCAGCACGGGGTTGGGGGGGCCTGGAGTGATGCAGCTCCTGCCATCCCGTCATCAAAGGGCCCCGTCCTTGTTGAGTGGGTGCTGGGGGGTAGAGCTCTGCAGGGCTGGGGGTACAAGAATGTGTATGGGAAGTGGAGAGGATGCCCGGGGCTGGAGGACCCCCCGCCTGGCTGAGCAAAGAGGCCTGCTGCTCTTCTGGGACACAGACCAGGCCCCCGGGCGTCCTTGGGCCAGGCCTGGGGTCCTTCTGGGTGCACGAAGCCCGCCCTGATTCTGTGAGTCTCCCTCCTCTGACGCCTCCCTCCCCTGCCCCTAGATGATGGTGCTCATGGACCCCAGCGAGGACCCCGAGGACACGCTGCGTGCACACCGGTCACGGGAGAAGACCTTCATCTTTGACACTGTTTTCGACCAGCATGCGTCACAGGTACCCTGCACCCCACCTCCCCCTGCGAGCTCCCACGGGGCCTCCAGAGACTCTGGAGTCCCCCCGGGGAGGACTTGGTGGCCGGGTGGTCCCATCCACGACTTGTCACGGGAGTCTCCCTGCTGAACAAGGGGGCTGCCGCTTGGGTCGTCCTGGGGCAGGTAGTGGGAGACCCCATCCCTGGGGCGCGGGGTTCACACACGCTCTCCTTCATCTATCCAGACGAGGTGGGGTCCCCTCTGCCGTGTGTCTGGAGCACGCTCCCTGCCCTCAGGGGCCCCCATCCAGCAAGGGAGGCTGAGTGAGCACTGTCATGGGGACCAGCCGGGCACGCAGTGGTGAGCTGGGACAGCAGCAGGGGCAAGGGCTCCAGGCAAAGGCTTTAGCTGGCCCCTTCTGCAGACCAAGAGCGGGAGCCCTAGTGTCAGGCCACACTCACCAGCACCCATAGCCAAGGACAGAAGGCTGTCCAGCTCATCACGTGACCCCCACCTGTGAGGGGGGTCTCATCGCCCCATGCCACAGAGGGGAGCCTGGGGAGCCTGGGGTTCCAGAGATGGGAATGTCAGGCAGGGTGATGCTATCTGGGGGATGTTTGGCCCCGAGACCAGTGCAGCCTTGCCCTCCCTGTCCCTGCCCACTGGGCCCCTGCATGACTTGTCTCGGACACACTGGCCACCCGGGAGCACCAGGATCAGCCCCCTCCCTCGGAACCCGGCCGTAGTTCTGAAGAGAACGGATTTGCTTCACGTGGCTGAGCCGGTTGCTGTCTGAGTGGACATGCGCTGACTCCTGAGATCTTTGTGGGGCTGGAAGTAGGAGGAAGTTGAGCAGTGGCCACCTGCCAAGGGCCGCATGCATGGTCCTGCCAGCCTCTCGGCAGCCCTCTGCACTGTCCTGTGGTGGGGCCCCATTGTAGAGATGGGGAAACTGAGGCTAGACCCTAGAGAGTTGCATGCCAGGTCCAGCCCCTGATGTGTAAGTCCAGAGCTGAGGAAGGCTATGCCTGTGCCCAGAGTCTGCCTCCAGCTTCTGTGAGCTGTGTCGCCAGCTGGGGCTATGGGGGAAGTTCTGAGACGTGGGGAACAGGGTCCAGACGGGTGTCCAGGAAGGGCAGCAGAGGTGGCTGCCATTTCTGTCATTTCTGTCGGGTCCAGCCATACCCACACACCTTGAGGTGTCCTTTCTTGAATACCCCTGTGGGCAGGGAGTTCACTACCACACCTGTTACTAGGCATTGCTGCCTTACAAGGGATTCCGCTGGCCTGAGATGGTCAGGCCGGTCCTGGTTTTGTCCTGTGAGGAGGAGTCCTAATGCCCTTGCAAGTCCTGTGCTGTCTTCCAGTCCCAGGCACTATGTCTGACTTCTCTCGGCTCCTGAGAAGCCCCAGGTAGCCCCGTCTGCGTCCGGCACTAGATACATGTCAGGCCTCATGGCGGGAGCTGCTGTGCATGCTCTCGTGTAATCCTGCCTGCTCTGGGGGCCCGGGCCCGTCGCACCCGCTGGGGTGGCACAGCGCCAAGGCAGGCACCGGAGCCCACACTGTGTCTAGACTGGCCCCCTCTCGACGGTCCCTGGCTATGTGCAGACGTCACATGCGTGTCTGACTCTGGCTGGGCCCCGCATCCCACCGTCTGTCCTCCCATCCGTCCACAGGAAGACGTGTACCGTGCCTCCACCCAGAACCTTGTGGAAGGTGTCGTGTCTGGATACAATGCGACCGTGTTTGCCTATGGCCCCTCAGGTACCGCCAAGGGCAGGGTCCCAGGAGGGGGCAGGGCCAGAGGCAGCAGCACTCTCCCTCCCAGCACAGAGCACTGCCCTGCACCCGCACGTGCTGGTCTCCCTGCGCCCGCTGGCTCCTTCCATCCTTGTCGTGGCCCCTGCGGGCAGGCAGAGCCACCCCCTTGGCACACATGGGGAAACTGAGCCTCAGAGAGTGCACACGGCTGGTAGGCGTGCACGTGGGGGTCCCTGCCGCACCTGCCCCTTGCTGTCTGCGAGAACCCACAGATGTCTCCATGACTAACAGTTGGGCTCAGCAAAGGTCCCCAAAGCTGAGCCACCTCTCGCGTCCTGAAATCCAGGAGTATGGAAGGTCAGTGCAGACCGGGAGATGGAGGCCTGAGAAGCACCCAGCCCAGAGTCACAGCCTGGGGACGTCATTCATGCCCTGGATGTTCACAGGCACCTTCCGCGTGCCAGGCACTGGCAGAGGAAGGGCCATCTTGGCTTTGGGGAGCAGGAGCAGGGGGCAGGTGGCATCCCTGTGGACGGGCGCAAGCCTGGCCCCCGCGTCTGGGGTTTCTTGCACAGGGGAGCCATCAGACTTTCATGGGCTTCCCCCTGTCATCCGGTTTCCGAAACAGAAAACCAGCCTGTCTGAGTGTTGAGTGTTCAGGACCATTTGCCCAAGGTGGCGGAGGTGTGAACCGTCTCCGGGCGGCGCGTGTCCGGGCGGGGACGGAGCCTGCCTCAGGAGTCCCCACCCTGGCAACTGTTCCCCAACCCGCAGGCGCAGGGAAGACATACACTATGCTGGGCACCGACGCAGAGCCTGGCGTCTACCTGCGGACCCTCACCGACCTCTTCCAGGCCATCGAGGACACCCGCCACCACGCGGACTGCAACGTGTCCATGTCTTACCTGGAGGTGAGCCTGCCGCCGGACTCGTGGGTGAACTCGGCCCTCTGGGCATCGGAGTTCTCCAGAGGAGTGCGTCCTGCACTCTTCTTGCCCCGAGGCCACTGCACTTCCCGTCGTGTCTGTCCTCCCAGATTTATAATGAAGTGATCCGGGATCTCCTGAACCCGTCCTCGGGGCTCCTGGACCTGCGGGAGGATTCCCGGGGCAGCATCCAGATCACAGGCATCATGGAAGTCTCCACCTCAAACGCCCAGGAGGTGAGCGTAACGGCCCCACGGAGGGAAGGGGCCTGGGCGGCCACACTCTCCAGAGCTCGTGGAGAGGAGCTGGACACACGGCTCCACACTGTTCCCCGGGGGACAGGGTGGCAAGCCGTGTGCTGGGGGCAGACATCACCGACAGACCACCATTCTTCCCTCTGCGCCCAGATGCGGGTGAGGAGCCCGTTCGCACGCGGTGCCCCAGCCAGTCCCAGCCCGTCTGAAGTCCCCCCACGTGCTCCGCAGTCCCAGCACCGCCCGGCACACACGGGCACCCCACCAAGGCTGGCTGGTGTGCTTCCCGCAGCAGCTTGCACACAGATGGTTCTGACCCACCTGCCAAGCCGGGAGAGCCCGAACGCCTGCGGGACTCTGTGGCGGAAGGCTCTGGACTGGCCCTGGCTCTGTGGGGAAGACGTGGGTGACCCAGTGGCCGGGTCTGCCTTGTGGTGGGGTGGGGTGGCATCAGTGTCCGCCCTCTGCCATCCCGGCTAGATTGGTACCTCAATCGATTAGTCGCTCCGTGCCGCAACCAGACATTGCTTCCGCTGGACGAGGTTCTGCTGCAAAGAGCTGCCCAAGGGGCTCGAGGGACCAGCCCTCCTCCCAGCCCCACACGGTTCTGGGGGGACGTGTGGCCCCCACCCAACTCCGCCTGTGTCCTCAGATCATGCAGCTCCTCACCAAGGGCAACCGGCAGCGTACGCAGGAGCCCACGGCCACCAACAAGACCTCGTCTCGCTCCCACGCCGTACTGCAGGTCACCGTGCGCCGGCGGAGCCGTGGGGCAGACTCGCTGGAGGAAGTGCGTGTCGGGAGACTCTTCATGGTGGACCTGGCAGGCTCTGAGCGGGCATCGCAGGTTCTCTGACACCCCCCCTACTCCCGCCCCTCACGTCCCCGTGTTTACCTGCCTCACCCACCAGTGTCCGCAGCTCCCAGGGCAGCGCCTGCCTGCGACCCGCATACAGAGTGTGTGCAGTCTTGAGTGTCAGGAGGGGAAGCCTGCAGAGCCGGTGTCTGCAGATTTACACTTCCTGCGGGGCGGGCTTTCCAGATGAGGCGCGGCACCCAGACCCACCCCAGTGCAGAGCCTCAAGGGGAAGATGGCTCTGATGATGACGGACGGGGAGGCCTGTGCTTGGAGATTCGGGGTCCATGCAGGGGCTGTGCGAGCCCAGAGGAGGGCAGGGTGGTGGCGCGCGGTCTCAGGGCTGAGCCTCAGAGGGTCCTTAGGAGTTTGGTTGGGTGCAAGAAAGGGCACGTCAGGTGGAGGGAACAGTGTGTGCAAAGCATGGGTGTTAGGAGGACGGCGCCCAGTTTACTCCAGCCCAATGTGGCTATAGGCCCGACAGTCCTTCTGAGGGTCCCACATGCCTGCCCCCGAGCTCTTGGCTCACCTGTCCTTGGAGGCACCTGTTGCTGGGAGCAGGGCCTGTGCTTACCTCTGCAGCCCCAGTGGCCTGAGCCTTCCTGGAGGGCAGGACCCAGCCCAGGGCTGGGCACAGAGTAGGTGCTGGACGGAGGCTGTGTCAACATTAATGTTGTCACCAGGCACCCAGGCCCTTAGCAGGAGTAATCCATGTAATCCCCCAGCGCAGGATAAGCTGGGCCACGCGGGGCCATGTGGGGAAGAAACAGGGCTGGTCAGGAGGCAGAAGGAAGCCACACCGTGGGCGAGAGCCTTCTCGTGGTTTCCCTGGGAAAGGGTTGGCAGGGTGAGCAGGCTGGGGACCGGTCAGTGTGAGTAATTCCAGTGGCTCTAGGGCATAACGGCTATTTGTCTGGTCCCCGGACCTGGGGCATTAGAGCAGGAGGACAGTGGCTCAGAGTGAGGTTGTGGAGGTGTGGGCTCTGGGTTGGTGGTCTGCATTTGAAAGGCTTGTTCTGCATCTCTGGGAGTTGGCTAACGCTGGGAGGGGCAGTCCGTCCAGGGTCAGCAAGGACTCCGGCTGTCAAAGCATTAGAGCACAGAGGGAAGGGCATGGCTGACCCACGGACAGATGTGGGTGCAGACAAATTCACGTGGGGGCTTCTGTGTGACGGAGGTCTGTTCTAGCTGGGCCCGGCTGCGTCTCAGGACAAGATAGAGAGGGTTGCAGGGAGGGGTCCAGGCTCTGGGTCTTCGCTCTCACTCTGCTCCGACTTGCTGTGTGCCTTTGGGTAAGCTGCTGCCCCTCTCTCGGACTTGGTTTTGGTTTAGTTGTGTATTCAAGTGGCCTATGTGGGCTACTTTTATGATCTGTTTGGCTCTCATAAACAGTCATTTTTTCATAGAAAATCACTCGTGAAAGCCTTTGTTCCAGGGCACGCGGTCTCTGAGAAAGCCCCCAAACTCTGTGACACAGACATGTGATGTGAGTGGCTGAACTGGCTCTGGCCACACTGGCAGCTGTGGTCCTGCCCTGCACTGGCTCCCACGTAACCAGTGTAGGAGCTGGCATTTACCACTTGCCTCTGGGGGCCCAGGCCTGAGCTGGCCTGTTGCACATGTTGCGCACTAAATCCTCACTGTAACCCCGTGAAGTTGGGAGAGTGAAGAAGCTGGGACAGACTGGGAGAACGGTCAGAGATTCCCAAACCATGCTCCAGGTTGGCTCCCAAACCCATGCCCTTAACGAGAAAGAGACAATTTTTTTCTGATTTCAAATGTATTAGAAACACAGTGCAGAAAATGTGAAACTACAGATAAGGGGATGAAAATAGGAGACCGTGCTGTGCTTGCATGCAGAGATGTTCATCCCAAGGGCATTTGGCTCCTCTGCGGCCCCCACTGCGGAAAGGGTTCTGGGCTCTGGGGACGCTTGGCCACCAGGGAACCTAGGATCCAGCAGGGAGCGGGATGGAAGATGCAGAGGGCAGTTGGCGGGGAAGTCAAGTGGTGGAGGAAATGGGGGCCCAGCTACTGTGATCCCCGCTTCAGAGAGTGGGGGGTGCCTCTGCAGGAGGGGACGCCGAGCTGTGTCCGGCATGGGGGGGTTGCTGCCAGGGTGAAACCCACACGCCTGTCTGCGTCTTGTAAAGGTGGGCTTGTTGGGCACACACAGCCCCTGACCCCAGTGCTCATCTCACTTAACGAGGATCACGTCGTCCCCGTCAGTACACAGCTCTGCCTCGTCCCCTCCTGTGGCTGCGTTGTGCCCCATGCTGAGTCCTGTGGCCTTGGGGCCCATGTTGGTGTGGTGCGTGCCATCTGAGCTGCTCGGACCCAGGTGGGTCAGCGCACTGCCCAGAGCTCTCCTCTCCCGCCCAGACCCAGAACTGCGGCAAGAGGATGAAGGAGGGCGCCCACATCAACCGCTCCCTGCTGGCTCTGGGCAACTGCATCAGCGCGCTCAGCGAGAAAGGTGGCAGCCGGGCGCAGTATGTGAACTTCCGGGACAGCAAGCTCACGCGCCTGCTGAAGGTACAGCCCACCTGCCTCGTTGGGGGCATCCCAGCCGGGAGGGAGGGCCAACCTGGGACCCCCTGAAGGCACAAGAACCCCATAGAATCCACGACTGGTAACTGCCTGACTTCTGCTCCATCTGTCTGAGGAGGGGCCAGCCTGGGCTTGCATACTGCCAGCCACAGGGAGCTCACTACCTTACTGAGACTGCCTGTTCCGTCTTGGATGGTCTGACAGTGAGATACTCCCCTCTTTTCTGATCTGGCCACTGTCCCTTCTATTTCTGTAGCAAGGGAGTAGGTGAACAGACAGGCAAAGCAATACATAAACATTCCCGTAGATTCGGCTTCTCAATCTACCCTGTTCTCCTCAGAGCAGAAGTCTGCTGGGTGGGCCAGAGACAGATCCTACTTCGTCCTGGCATCTCTTCCCCGAGCACCAAACCTTGGTCCTGGCATTGCCTGCCTTTCTCAGGGTTTGGAGCAGGAACTGCAGAGGGCTGGTCCAGAGGGGCCTGGGACGGGAGGTGGGGGCCCCATTCCCCTCATCCCAACCCAGGACCTTCTGTTGAGCAGGACGCCCTGGGTGGGAACAGCCGCACGGTGATGATCGCGCACATCAGCCCAGCTAGCACGTCCTTCGAGGAGTCTCGGACCACCCTGCTGTACGCCTACAGGGCAAAGAACATCAAGACACGGGTGAGGCCCCTGCTTGCTGAATTCTCACTCCGCACTCCCTCTGGAGCCTGTGGGGGGTCCTTTCCACCCTGGGCTCCTGGCGGTGCTGGCCGTGCGGCGCCTGACTTCTCTGTTTCTCCCTTCTCTTCTCTGATGAGGATGCGGGTCTTGAGTTTCAGGCCCCCCGAATCCAGGAGGATCTTGTGTCGAGATCCCTAATTACATCTGCAAAGCCTCTTTCCCCAAATGAGTCCCCAGTCACAGGGCTTGGGGTGTTTACGACATGGACTTAGCCTCTCCAGGTGCACTGTGAGCTCCCAATGTCCTGACTTCATTCCTTAGCAGCCCCTCCCCAGGAGGTGGGGCTCGTTAGCATCCTGTTCTGCAGCCTGGGTACCGAGGTGCGGGGGGGGGGGGGGGAGAGTGCCACTTCTCCAACCTTCCGTGGCCTGAGTGGAGCGGGCATCGCAGTACAGGGCACCTGGCTCTGGGGGCCACGCAGCAAGCGCCGGCTTCTCTGGCCACACGGCCCTGAGTGCGGCCCCAGGACGGCCTCTGCTCTCAGCCAAACTGTGAGCTGCGCCTTGGGGCGAGGCAGATGGCAAACGCCACCTCCCACAGATCAGTATGTCACTTCCAACGGTGGTCGGTGTTCTGAACGGGAGCCATGGGTGCGGCAAGGGAGAGTGGCCGAGAAGACAGAGATGTGAGGCGTGGTCGGGGATGCCAGCCCCGAGTGCAGGAGGGCAGGCTGTGCAGACGGAGACCAACCCTTCCACCCTCCAGACCCACCAGAGAGAAACCCCGACCCATGTGCTCGCAAGCCCCAAAGTACCCGCGGAAGGGGATGGGGCGCGCAGACGGGTGTGTCCCTCCCGTGGACGGAAATGGGGTAGGCCCAGCTGTGCAGACCGACGACCTCCAGACCGCAGCGCTGGATGAGGAAAGCAAGTTAGAGAAGAGCTCTGGGCGACCCCTGGCTGGCCCAGTAGGTGGAGCCGGCGAGTCTCAATCTCAGGATCATGGGCTTGAGCCCCATGCTGGGCCGGAGCCTACTGTAAAAAAACAAAACAAAACAAAGCAACAACAAAAAAAACATGAAAAAGAAAACAATAGTCGTGGTCTTATATGATTTACATAAAAACCCAACGCGAAGCCTCTACTGAGAAACTCTGTGTGCATGTCTCTGTAGATATGTACATGCACTCAGAACTGCACAGAGGACTGTCCAGGGGCGCTGATCAAAATGATCGCAGTGCTTACCCAAGCAGAGGGGCTTTAAAAAACTCTTGACGGATCATTTGAAATTTCTGGACGTGGCAAAATATGCATGACATAAAATAAGCCATCTTAACCATTTCTCAGGGTCCAGTTCTGGGGCACTGTCCCCCGTCCAGCTCCAGAACGTTCCAACCCCCCATAGAGACTCTGTCCCTGTGGCACATGGACCCCCGTCCGCTCCCCCAGCCTCAGCCCCGCCATCTACTCTCTGTGTCTGTGAGTCTGACGACTCCAGAACCTCGTGGGAGTGGGGCCCCGTGCATGTCCTTCCGTGTCTGGCTTGTGTCCTCGGGACTTGTCCCTCTGGGACAGGGGTCCGGTTCCCTCTGTCTTGAAGGCTAAGTTGCATTGATCTGAATTTTCCAAACCAATGTGCTGCCGTCCTTGTAGTGGCAGCATGTCATGTGGCGAGGCAGTTCCTACAAGCGCTGACCTTGGCCGTGGGTCCCGCCCCCCAGGTGAAGCGCAATCTGCTGAACGTGTCCTACCGCATCGCACAGTACACAGATGTCATTTGCGACCTGCGCAGGGAGATCGAGCACCTCAAGTCCAAAATTGAGACTCAGGAGGAGGAGAAAAGAGGTGACCCTGTCATCCGGGATGCGCAAGGTAGAGCTGAGCTCCTGGGGTCCCCGGGGTGGTGGGGCAGGGGGAGTGGCCACCTTCCCTGCCTTCTCTGGAGCTCCTCCTTTCTACCTGCTTGTCCTTCTCACCCTCCTACTTTTTTGTTTCTTCCTTCCTCCCAGATCAGTTTTTCTTTAAAAACACAATCTTCCGTTCCGGAATAATTTTAGATTTATGAAATAGTTGCACAGACAGTATAGAGACTTCTTCATTTCCCCTAATGTCAACATCTAAATTTGTATTCATTTACAGAGGCAAAGCTCACACAACTGTAAACTCACCATCTTCGCATGCATAGTTCAGGGGCCTTTGTGGCTCGTGCACAGTGCCATGTGGCCACCACCTCCATCTGGTCCCACAGCATTTCCGCCTCCCCAGAGCAGACCCTGTGGCCATCACACGGTTTCTCTCCATTCCCTGCTTCTTCCCAAACCAGCCTTCATTAGGCCTCCCTTATAGGTCAGCATATCATAGGTTTTCCAAAAATTATAAAACTTATAGGTAGGTAAAAAAATGCCTCCTTAAAAACGCCAGGAAGAAAATCAGGTATACATATGTGTATATATACATATGTGTCCTTTTGGCTGATTAAGGTAAGCTTTGCCATAATAAATAAAGAATGTTTGAAAATCAAAAAGAAAGAACCAACGGTCCAGAACTGAGTGAGGCCTGCTTAGTGGCATCTGTCCAAACTCACAGCGTGTATGTTCCGTGCCCCAGCTCACTCACCTCTCCAGATCCGCCATGAGGCATGTGTACGGTCCTGTGCCCAGGAGGCTATGGGACCGTAGGGTGCCCACTGAGGGGGTCCGGACCAGCAAACTGGTGCGTGTCCTCACCACTCCCCCTACCATTTAGGGAGGGCGGGACAGGCCCATCTGTGCAGCCCGACCTACACGGGCAAGTCACTCTCATTTTTTGTTATGGGAATTTTCCAACACTGGTGGAGGAGAAAGGCCGGAATGGCAGACCCCAGCCAGAGTCGCCACTCCTCGCCAGGCTCACTCACTCTGTCCTCCCATGTGGCCCCATCCTGTCACCTCGAATTGAATTGCAGACATCGTATCACTGTACTCAGAAGTAGGTCAGGATGTACTCCCTAAGAAACAAAGACTTCACCAACACAAAACAATGGTGGTGCCTTTTCCACACCCGAGAAGATGCTGCCACATTTGTGGGTGTCACAATGACCCAGCTGTCACCGGGCCACACCTTGAATGTGGTTTCTTCTATTCAGTGGCCATCCCCTCCTCCTCTTTGTGGTTTTCCTTTTGATTCTTGCTTAAGAACCTGAGTCGTTTGTCCTGTGGATTTGCCCACGGCTCTGTGCTCTGACAATCAGGCGTTGTGTCTGAGCTGGGAGGAGGGGGTGTTTACTGAGGTCACTGCTGTCACTTTGATGTGAGCCTGTCTGGATCATGTTCTGTGCAGCGTCATGGACACTGGCGTCCAGAGAGGGACATGTGGTTTGTGCACATGTGTGCGTGAGGCAGGGGGTTAGGTTTGGGCTGTTACATAAGTGACACCGGCCTATGGCTCTTGTTCTGTTCCTTGTTTTCCTCACCCAGTGGCATGTCCTGGGGCCATCCGCCCATGCAGTGGGTCTGCCCCATTCTTTCTAACAGCCGTGGAGCCTTCTCCTGGAGTCTGAGTATCCCTTCCCCTTCGATGGGTACTTTGGGGCTTTCTAGCTACTCAGCCTCCTTGGGCATGTGGGTGCCATCTATCTTAGGTGATTTGGATGCCTCAGGGTTCTGTTGGAATAAGAGAGTGAAGGAAGTGTTCACAGAGAAGTGGCTGTTGTTGATGGCAGAGAGTCCGTGGGCCAGTGGAGGGCTGGGAGGCCAGTGGGGTGAAAGATGGGGTTGTTGTAGAGAATTTGCAAAGCTGGGTGGTGAGCAGGATGCTTGAGCTTCTTTGGGGTTGGGGGTCAACCGGGATGCATGCCACAAGAGCCTTCACTCTGATGGCCTCTTAATTATTGGGATTGATCCTAGGTGTTCTGTACTGGGGAGGTGGGCAATGTCACGAGCGGGTGGCGGTCTCATGGTGTGTCCTGAGGGCATGACGGGATTCCTTGGGTCCTGCTGTGGCATGCCTGGGGCAGCAGTGGGACCCTGGTGTGCATGCCTCTACCAGGAGCATTATGAGCATTTCCAGGGTACCGAGTACTCCCCTGAAATCTTGTTTTAGTGACTACAGTGGTCCAGTCTCTGGACGCATTGCTCATTTTGCCCTTCTCAGGTCATTTGGCATTTGTCAAGGTCATTTGTCAGGTCATTTGCCCACTCAGGTCACTAAGGAAAAGGTGCCCCTCGATCACTGCCCTCCAGGTCAGGGGAACAGACGGTGTGTGGCCAGAGTGGAGCTACAATGGGGCAGCCAGGGGATACTATCAATTAATCGTGGACAGCTATTAGGTAGGAACTTACATGGGAAACCAAAAGAACTAGTTTGCTCTATGGAACTTACATTCTAGCAGGAAAGAGGTGTCAAATGTATCACAAAACGTTTATCAAATTACTGATATGCAGAGGACTGTGAGGGAGAAGGCAGGATGTTATCAGAACAAGAGGGAGGTGGACCCAGATTGAGAATCTGAGAGGGTTTCCCTGAGGAAGCAAGGTCTAAGCTCAGATGGCTAGCCCAGCCACACCCCTCTTTGGATGCCTGGGACTCAAATCCAGGTAATCTGACCCCAAACCAGGGAAAGAGACCATCTAATCCATCCATGCAATTATCTACCCATCCGCCTACCCATCTATCCATCCATCTTTCCATCCAACTCTCCATCAATCCATCTATCCATCTCTCCATTTATCTACCTATTATTCATGTACCTATTCATCCGTCCATCCATCCATTGATTCATCATTCACCCACCTATCTACCCATCCATCTCTCCATCTGTCCATCCATTATTTACCCACCTATTCATCCATCCCTCCATCCACCATTCACCTACCTATTCATCCATCCATCATCTACTGATCCATCCATCCATTATTCACCCACTCATTCATCCATCCATCCATCATTTACCCAACCATCCTCCATCATTCACCCACCCATCCATCCATCCATCCTCTACCCATCCATCCATTATTCACCCATCCTGTTCATCCATCCATCATTCACCCATCCATCCATTCATCATCTACTCATCCATCCTTCCATCCATCCATCCATCCATCCATCCATTAGTCACCCATCTATCCATTCATCATTCATCCACCCATGATCCATCCATCATCTACCCATCCATCCATCCATTATTCACCCACCCTATTTATCCATCCATCATCCACCCATCCATCTATCCATCATCTACCATCTATCCATCCATTATTCACCCATTCCATCCATCCATCATCCATCCATCAGTTACTCATCCATCCACCCATTATTCACCCATCCATTATCCATCCATCCATTCATCCACTCACCCATCCATCCATCTATCATTCACACATCCATTATTAATCTACCCATCCATCATCTACCCATCTATCCATCCATTATTCACCCACCCATTCATCCATCCATCATCTACCCATCCATCCATCATGTACCCATTCATCCATCATCTACTCATCCATCCATCCATTGTTCACCCATTCATAACCCGCCCACCCATCCTTCACCCATTCACCCATCCATCATTCACACACCCATTCATCCATATATCTATCATCTACCTAACCATCCATCCATCCATCCATTATTCACCCCTCCATTATCTATCCATCCATTATTCACCCCTCCATTATCTATCCATCCATCCATCCACCAATTCACCCATCCATCCATTATTCACCCAACCATCCATCATTCACATACCCATTCATCTATCCATCCATCATCTACTCAGCCATCCATCCATTATTCACCTATCCATTATCCATCCATCCATTCACCCATCTGTCCATCATTCACCCATCTATCCATCATATATCCATCCATTATTCTCCCACCCGTTCATCCATCATTCACCCATCCATCTATCCTTCAATTCCATCCAACATTTACCCATCCGTTATCCATCCATCCATCCATCCATCCACCCACCCATCCCTCCATACATGTGTATAGAGTTTCTCCTTGGTGCAGACCCTGTGTTGGGCAAGCATGGAGTTCAAGCTTGGCTTAGGTGGCACTGCTCCTGGGGCAGCTGGCTCTCTTCCTGCCCCCAGTCACGATCCCCCCCCACGATGGAGAGGAGGATAGCCGCCTGCAGATGAACAAGATCCGGGCTCAGCTCATTGGGGCCTTCAAGGAGCAGTTGGAGATGCGGCGCAGCCTGGTGGGGCTGGAGAACACCAACACAGAGCTGCACGTTGACACATCCCGCCACCTGCTGACCATTGCGGAGTGAGTGTGCTCATTTACTGTCCCCACTGGGCAGGGGGCCCGGCCAGGACACAAGGGCCACTGGTGGGAGCTCCTTTTGTGCTCTTGTCCAGCTTCTCTCCACTGCACGCAGGTCGCCAAGGGGGACTTCAGGGTAGGGCACCCTCTCTTCCTGAGCAGGACTCCTGGCCCATCCCTCCCTGCTCTCCTGCCCCTATAACCAAGCTGGGCAGGGTGGGAGAAGGCTTCTGGGTCCCTGTGATCTCTCTGTCCCAGGCTGGAGTCCAGAGCCAGCCCTGGCAGGTTAGGATCAACCCCATTTCATAGAAGAGGATGTCGAGGCTCAGAAGGGATGTGGGTTTGCCCGCCCACCAGGCCAGGACCCTTCTGCCACTCCACACGTCCTTGCTATTTGTACCTGCTGTGAGTAGACTGACCACATATGGAGCGACTGATTGTGCCCTCCGTCACGTGGAGTGGGACACGTTTGGGGGGGAGGGGTGCCCGGCCCTGCCCTACTCGGACTGGGACGCCTGGTTCTGCTCCTTGTGGTGACTTACGCTGGGCGCTCTCTTGTCCTGTCCCCCCCATATCTCTCTTCCTCCTGCCGCTTCCTCCGTTCTGTGTATTGTCCAAGGTATACAAACAGCGTGATGTCTGCGCTGGAGGAATTCTTTCACCCAGAAATGCCCTCCATCCACGCGCTGCCCCCAGCCCTGCAGCTTCTGTCCTGCCTTCCTGCTGCCCACCTGCCCCCCACCACGGTGCCCGTGGTAGTTCACAGCCAGCCTGGTGCCCTGTGGTGCCCCTCTGAGGTTTTGCCCAGAGCGGGGGTCATCACGCTAATCCTCAGAGCCTGGGGTACTGTTGTCCTCCGAGTCCAGCGAGTCCAGCGGCTGAGCGAGCCAGGCTCAGCGGGGTGCGTTTGCATATGGGCGGCCCCAGGTCCCCGGGCAGAGCCGGGGCTGGAGGCAGCAGAGCTCCGCGCCTCATCATCCAGTAATCCTGCGTGATGTTCCCTGCCTCTGTGTCCTTCCAGTTTTTCCATGGCTTTTTGTGTTTTCCAAGTGTAGAAGAGCTGAGGCAGCAGACCCAGTTCTGCCCAGGCCTGCGGGTAGACCAGCCCGGATTGGCTTGCACCCTGATCCCTGACCCCTCTGTCGTGGCTGCAGCTGGGAGCGGGAGAAGACCCACCAGCACACACACAGGGACAGGATGCCAGAGAGGGATGAGGAGCCAGCAGAGACCGATGCAGATGGGGACGAGGGCGAGTCAGCGGAGCCGCACGAGGTGGCTCTGGCCAGGGAGGAGGTCAACATGCTTTTGGCCGAGCAGCGGAAGACCGCGGCCCTCAAGGTGGGGGAGGGGGCTGCGCGTGCACGGTCACAGGAGTGGTGTGACTGCAGCACACCTGGTGGGGCCCGCCACCACCGTCCTGTAGGAGGGGACCAGGCTCAGGGAGCTGAGCTAAACTGTTCCACGTCCCCGGGGCAGGAGGAGCCAAATGCAGAGTCTATATGCCCTTCATGCTAGTGATGGCCACAGGGGGCGGCAGGGGTCAGCGCACAGGAGGGGGGGCCCCAGGGGACGAAGGAGCCAGTGGCCGTGGAGACAGGGCAGCTCCTGCCTGTGTGCTCAGACAGCCACCTCCTCCTTCCAGAATGGCAGAGCCTACAGCTCCAACGGGTCCAATGGGCAGGAGGTTCACGCGGGCCCATGCTTGCTTCGGCCTCTCATTCAGTCTTCCCCAAGTCAGGTCTTAGGCGCAGGCTGGAGGGACAAGGGACATGGCCTCCCGCACACCCGTGAGCTGTGGACGCGGTAGCTGGTTGTCTCGTGGTCCTGCTTTGGGCAGAGGGCAGAGCTGGCATGGCTGCAGAGCCACAGGTCTGCGCGGTCGTTACCGTGTGAGGTTGTTACCTTGTGTGGTCACTACTGTGCGCAGTGTCTGTTCAGGCTCATGGGGGACGCAGCCGAGGAGGTCGTGGCTTCACGTAAGGTTCTGTAGCCATGCTAAGAACCCCTCATACTGTCCATCTCCCCGAGCAGTTTGGAGACCATGTGACATCACTTTGAAAGTCTTCTAAGACTTAAAAAATCAGAAAAATGCCTGTTGCTTAAACCAAGAATATGCATCTGCCCAGAGCATGACTTCAAGAGTCAAATGTACGCATTAGAATGGCGTGGCACGGAAACAGAAGGCCACTACTTAGTTAACTAACCCGTGAATCAAAGCCGAAGTGGTGTTTTAAGTGTCCAGCTCCATGCCAGGCCCGGGGACGTACAGGTGAACAAGGCCGTCTCTGTGACCTACGCTGTCAGTGTGCCGGGCTCTTACCACCACCACAGACAGTGCGGTGTCGCAGTAACAGACGTGCAGGCAGACTGCGGGGGGCTGGTGGAGAGTGGCTATTCACTCAGCC
This sequence comes from Ailurus styani, assembly GCA_002007465.1. Lineage (NCBI taxonomy): Eukaryota > Metazoa > Chordata > Mammalia > Carnivora > Ailuridae > Ailurus > Ailurus styani. The sequence continues at coordinate 5,657,903 of LNAC01000028.1, read as the reverse complement.
GGCAGCTGGGGAGGCCCTCAGGCGGAGGGGAGGAGGACCGCGCTGGGGAGCCGAACCAGCTCCTGCCGAGGTCACCCCTCCCAGTCTCAGCGGAAGAAATGAAAGGCTGGAGCACGTCCTCCTGGGCCGCACTGGGGGTGTCGTCCCACCTGCGCCTGGGACCAGGATCTGGGGGCTCGGGGGGTGGGCATGCACGGCAGCTTTGGCTGTAGCACTGGTTTCCCATAGTGGACACAGCAGTGCCGGGTGAGTCCTGGGCGTGTTCTAAAGGGTCACGTGTTCCTAGGCAATTTGAGACACAGTAGGGTCAACAGACCAGGATATGACCGCCATTGGAAATATAGTCCTACTCACAGTTCTAGGAGGAGGGGCCCCGGGGTGCCACGTGGGGAAGCAGCAGGGCCAGTTGCACCATGGGTGAGATCCTTCTCGTGGTTTCCCTGGGGAAGGAGCGGGCGAGGTGGGGTGAGCAGGCTCCGGACCAGCTAGTTTGAGTAATTCCGGTGGCTCTGGGGCTTAGGGGCTGTCCTGGGCATCTGGTCCCTGAGGGATTAGGGCAGGAGGACAGTGGCCCAGAGCAGGAGAGCCCCGTGGAGGAGGGTTTGGGGTGCAGGCTCTGCGTTGGTTGGTCTGCATTGGAGATGTGTGCTCTTGGGTGAGTGGTTTGGGATCCTGGGGAATGAGCTTGCCTTGGGAGGGGCGGTCCCTCCGGGTCAGGGAGGGCCCAGGTGTGAAGGCATCGCAACATAGAAGATAAAGGGCATCGTTAGTGTGGGGCGATGGCTGTGCGTCCTCAGAGCCCATAGGTTCCCTCGTGTTCTCATGAGCACGGTTTGCAAGGCAAGCCCCCGGGATGCAGTGGCGTGGGAGCAAGGACCACAGGCACCGGCTCTGAGCGCTCTGTCTCCCCGCCAGGCTGGGCTGGAGCGGCGGCTGGCCAATGCCAAGAGGAAGGCATCGCAGCTGGAGAAGCTGCTGCCCACGCAGGTGGTCAGCGAGGACCAGCGGGAGGTGCTGCGGCTGCTGTGCCGGGCGCACGAGCTGGAGGTGGAGAACACTGAGCTGCAGGCCGACCAGCTCTGCCGGAGGAACCTGCTGTGTCAGAAGGACTTCGTGATCCAGCGCTTCCACCAGCACCGGCTGCTGTGTGAGCCACTCATCGAGGACCTGTGGCAGCTGGTGCAGGGTGAGGCCGGCCGCTCATGCATCAGACAGAATCCCAGTCCCCGAGGGTGTAGGAGCGGACCTCCATCGGCCTTTACCCCAGTCCATGTCCCTGGGCCCTGTCCCCCTGCCCTGTCCCCCCACCCTGTCCCGCTGCCCTCCTGGCCCTGTCCCCTGCCCTGTCCCTTGCCATGTCCCCCTGCCCTGTCCCCTGCCCCTGTCCCCTGCCCTGTCTCCCGCCTTGTCCCCAGTCCCTGTCTCAGCCCCTGTCCGCGTCTCCTGCCCCTATCCCCGGTGTGAAACACTCTCTGTGATGTACAGTAAGCAAGGGAAAGCCAAGCACAGTGTGTCAGAAATCTGCTCACAAGCACATGCGGGGCACAGATTGTCCACAGGAAAGTGCACGTAGCCCCCCCGCCCCCCGGAAAATCCTCCTTCATCAGGTTGGAATATCTGCCTGCAAACTTCCATAAAAAGAAGACACCGTCTTTCGCCCAAGGAGGGACGTCTCGCCCAACTGCCTGCTTTCCCGGGTCCCGCAGGTGGCGGCATCGTGGTGCCGGAGGCCCTGGACCGTCGCTTCCGCCTGTACTCGCGGGAGCTGGGCGCAGGCTCGCTGAACCGCCTGCTGCTGCTGCACTCAGTCATGTCCAGCTCCCTGCGGGTGAGTCCGCCCGGGTCCTCCCGCCGCCAGCCCCCCGAGGGTACTGACCCTGACACGGGGGGAGCAAGCTTAGCCCCCCACCAGCTGCTGGCACCGGCAGCACTGGGCCAGCCGAGCCAGTGGCCAGGCTTCAGGGAGGTTTTGGGGGGTACCCTGAAGGTTTGTGAGGGTGGCGTTCCGGGACTCGTGTGCCATTCACCCTGTGGGCCTGTGCCCCTTGGCAGCTGCAGATTCTGTGTGGGAGACAGAGGGCAGAGGGGAAGGAAGCCAGAGCATGGGGCGGACCCTGGTCCCTCGGGGACCCCGGGAGGGGCGTCTTCTGGGGAACCTCAGTGGGTTTTAGCTCTCCTCTGGAGCGCGCCGGCGGTCTGCTGCATGGTGGGGGTGTCAGGGGCTGATTCTAGGGGCTCCCCGGGGAAGAGGGCCGGGCAGGGCCATTCATCCACTCTGCAGACGACGGCTGTTGTCACCAGCTCCACCTCTGCCTGCAGCTCGCCCCCCCCCAGCTGTTCACCTTCTCAGGAGAGAAAAGGGGAGACCCCAGGCTTCCAGTGGGCGAGGGGCAGTAGCCCAGAAGTGTGGCATGGGGCAGGGTCCAGGGATCTGGAGGTTTGTAAAGCCACTTCCCACCCCTGGTCAGAGGTCCCAGCACGGGTGCCCTTGGGGGCCACGTGATCTGAGAACTTCCTGCACGATCACAGAACGTGGCCACTGGGGGCTCTCCTCCCCTATTCCTGTGTGTCCCGTAGTGCATGTCAGGGTCCCCAAGACCACTGTCAGGCTCACTTATCTAGATGCACTGCCAGAACTCAGAAGGCTGTTACACGGAACTGCAAGTCTGTCCCCAGGGAGCATGCAGCCCCTGGGACCACCGTCTACTCTCTGTCTCTGTGGTTTGATGACCCTGGGACCTGACAGTCCTTGTCCTCTGGGGACTGGCTTCCTTCACTGAGCACAACGCCCTCCATCCCTGTGGAGCCAGCATCACAACATCCTTCCCTTCTAAGGCCCAGGGATATTCCATGGTGTGGCTGGGCCGCCTCACGTCTGTCCTGCTGTCCGCCGATGGATGTGGGCCCTTCTGCCGCGGGACTGTTGGGAATGAATGTGAACAGGGGTGTCGAGCCCCTGCTTGAGTCCCTGCTTCCAGTTCTTCGGGTGTATGCCTGGAGCGGGGATTGCCAGGTCACGCCATGACTCCGTGGGGCTTCTCGTGGGCCTGTGGGCTTCTGAGGCTGCTCTGACAGCGTCTGCCTGCGCGCCACCTTTGCTCAAGGGTCACGGTTGTGCACTGGCGCTCCCTGGCTCTTGCCCTTGCACAGAGCATCATTTTTGTCCTCAGGATGGCTCGGTTCTGAACATATCCCCCTTGCCACCGGAGGAGGCCAGCCGAGACCAGCCGGATGACAGGAAGGACCTCCCCTGGGGTGCCCAGTTTGAGCTGCCACCAATGCTGCTGGAAACGGACAGGTACCCATGCTCTCCCCTCTCCTGTCTGGGCATCGCTGTGTTCTCGGCGGACGCAGCACGGCGCCAGGGAGTGTGGTCCTGGATCTCCTCTCGGGAAGTCTGCGTCACGTCCTCTCCCTGCAGAGTGGTTTCAGGTGAACAAGCACATCCGGGAGGTGCTTGTGGCCCAGGGTGATCGCGAGGCTGGGACACTGGCCGCGAGAAAGGCCGTTTTCACTTGGGTGTGTTTTGTTCCCTTGGGGCCGCTGTGTCCCCCCGTCGCTGCTTTTCCCCTCTCTTCTGCCGACTTTAGCCTCGGTGCCTTCCACACCAGAGCATACCTGTAAAGCGATCGCTCGCAGACTCGCCTCCCGGTTTTTCAGCGGTGGCCGGTGTGTGTCCCGTCTTAGCCACTCATCTGCCTGATAGAATGACCCGGGAGGGGGGCTCACACCCGGTGCCCACTTCTCACGGTGTGGATGCAGGGTGGCCACAGGGGAGGGGCGGTGGGGCGCCCTTCTGGCAAGAAGCCTGCACACCGCGTCTGCACTGCGCGCTCACCTGGTGGAAAGACCCCCCTCCTCCTCTCTGGAAGGCCACGGTCCTGTGTGCTCGGGCCCCCGCTGACCTCCCGAAGGCCCCTCTCCAGATCAGTTGTGTCGGGGGCTTCAGCACAGGAGCTCTGGGGGGACCCAGTCCAGGTCACCGCTGTCCCCTGGGTCCCACACTTCATGACCTGTCCCCCCAGTATGTCTGTATGGAGCGCTACAGCTGAAACGCCCCGTCCATGACCATGGTGTCATTAGCATCCCCAGCAAAACCAGCGGGACATCTTCAGCGTCGTCTCGGATCCTGGCCAGGGGCCCGTTTCCCCAGTTTGGCCCCAAATCCCTCTGCCGCTGGTTCGTCTGACTCGGGGGCGGTGAGGGCCCCGTAGTCTCCGCTCACTCCATGCCCTTTGGGGCAATGAGAACAGCAGGGCTCCAGCCTTGGGGCGTGCATGCCTCTGTGTGTGCATGTGTGTGTACATGCGTGCACATGTGTATGTGTACTTCTTGGGGTCCGGCTATCTTTATGTGTGCGAGTGTGTGCATGTTTGCAGTGCTTTGTGGGGGTGCGTGTGTATGTTGGGGAACACGTGTGCAAGTGTGTGCGTGTGTGCGTAGGAGAACTGAGCGCCCCATCCCCCCAGTCAGGACTAGATGCCTCTTCCACCTGCTCTGGGGCCCACACCTGCCTGAACTGGCTGCTTGGCCCGCGGATTAGAGAAGACGGGTGTCAGCCCCATACTGACGTGGGGCTGATTGCGGGTCGTTGTGAAGTGAGCCCCTCCCCTCCAGTCCTCAGGGTAGAGAGGAGGGTCTGCCCTGCAGCAGTGGGGACTGTGGCGACACAGCCGGCCAAGCCCCCTGCCCGCCGTGAGCCGGAGCACGGGCTCCACATTCCAGATGGCACCAGAGGAACTGTGTCTCCCGGCAGCCGGGCTGGGCTGCTGACAGCCACAGCCTAACCCAGGGCGGCCAAACCGGTTCCCATGGCAATGACTGAGGCCCAGCACAGAGGCCCTAATAGGGTGGAGTCCCTGGGACCCAGCCCTTAGGCTGTGGGCAGCCAGCCTTTGAGCCAGGCTGACCAGTGCTTGCGTCTGGGTATGCCGGTCACCTGCCCCATGATCCTGCCTAGCAGCTGGCAGGGTCAGCATACCTCCCTATGGAGCTGCACCTGTCTGACCTGCTGGGGCCACACAACGCAGAGCTGCCATTACAGGGACAACCTAACGTGGTGGGGGGGTTGGACGAAGCAAGCCCATTAGCCTGCTTCGCATGTGAGCAGGGGTCCGTCCCAGACTCAGGCCTCTGTCCCCAGATCCCCTCTAGTTTCCAATTGCTGTTTCTCAGACTGCTTTTGGCTGCAAGTAACAGAATTCTCAGTGAGAGTGATTTGATCAACACAGGTGTGTATTGTCGGACAAGAGTTTGGGGGATGGTGGACTTGGAGCCGTGATTTACATGACTTGATGCTTCTCATGTGTCTGGCATGTAAATAATGTCTCCCCTTAGGGTCAAAGAGGCTGCCACAGCTCCACAAATCACACCTCCACATAACCACACCTCCAAGAGGAAGGGAGGGCTGGGCTTTTTCTCATCTGGGAGGAAAATCCCTTCCAGAAACTTCCCCCATAGATGTCCCTAAGTCAGTGAATCACGTGCTCTCTGATAGACCAGTTCCCTATGGAGAAGGGAAGGGAGGACCATGACAAGCCGAGTCTGACCATGTCTCAGGGGTGGCCATGTCACACTGAGTCACACTAGGGCTCGTTACCAGCGAGAAGGGGTGACTGCTGGGGGGGTGGGGGTGGCAAGCAGAGCATCTGCACACCTCACTGCGTGTCCAGCACCCATGCCGGGAGTGAGAGGCCAACAAGATGGACGTGCCTCCTGCCCTCGACCTGCTGTCCCTGCAGCTGCAAGGGGCAGGTGAGGGGAGGGTGCCATTTGCTCCTGGGCCCTGAGGGGGTTCCAGTGGCCACATCCTGAGTCCGGAGCTGGCAAAGGAAACATCACTGCCCACATCAGACGCCGCCCTCAGCGAGAGGGAGCTGGGGCACTCCGACGGCTGAGGGGGCCCCCCTGCACCAAGTGCACATGCGGTCTCATTCCACGGGTGCAAACAAGGTTGCAGGGGCTCAGGAGCTTGCTCGAGGTTCACCATGAGGAAACGCAGGCCAGGCATCCATCTCTAGTTTGGAGTCCTGGCCACGGGGTCGGCGGCCCTCCTGATAGAGCCCCAGAGGCCTCCACGGTGCACATGGTGCTTAAACTCCCCTTTTCATTGAGCTAGCGGTGGGCTGGCGGTCTTCCCAACAGCTCGGCTTGTCACCACTCGGATTTCGTAGAATGAGAGAGCAGACGGCAGGGGCATGAGGTCACTGGTCAGGGGCCTGGGTGTGATGCGTGATGCTTTGTTCTTACAGTCACTGATGACTGGCCTCGACAGGAGGCTGCTAGAAAACCCCATTCTTGCAGAGTAGACCCATAGGACCAGGGGACGTTCTGGCTGGAAGGTTGTCCGTGGTCCCTTCCTCTTCCAATGGCCAAAGTCTTCCACACACAGGGTCCTAGACCAAGTCCATGTCTTTGTTTCATCCTCCTCTCCTTGCTGTGCCTTGGATGTGCCAAGCTGGCCCCTGCCCCAGGGCCTTTGCCCATGTGGCCCCCTGCCCCGCAAGTTCTTCCAACAGCACTCGGCACAGCTCTTCCATTGCCGTTCTTGGGCCTCCGCTTGGACGTTTGCTCCTGTTCCGTTTCTCCTGCCGCTGATCAAACGCTCACTGGGTGTGCCACAGCCCAGGTCTGGCACTAACCACCCAGAGCTGGCGTAGACCCCACCAGTTAGGGCCTCCGTCCTCTACAAGACTGTCCCCCTGTCAGAGGCCAGCTGCAGGTGGAGTTCCCGGGCCACTCGCGCTTCTGTCTAGGTGACCACCATGTTGGGGGCTCCTGCAGCCCCCTCGTGTCTGATAAGGACTCAGAGCTCACGCACTCAGCATGTCCCCCGGCCTTGCCGTGGCCTGACGTGGGCCGCAGTGTCCCAGGATTTGGGCTCTGCCTTCTTCTGCTGGACGAGGAGCCCCGGGCCCGGCACCTGGCTCAGCAGGCGCATCCATGTGTCCCCCACAGCAGCAGCCACAAGGCGTCGCAAGCCACACCCTCGAAAACGTTGGGCAAGCAAGATTCCCTTCTCCCTCCGCCGTCCCTCCGCATCCTGCTAACTCCTCCTGCTCACGAGGTTGGTGTGTGGCCCTAAGCGGGCCCGGGCTCTGGGGAGGCCTCCCTTGCCCCTGCAGAGCTGTGGGGGTGACTGTGGAATATTCACGCCTTTCCTATAAACTACCTCTAAGAAGCTGCTTGTTTCATGGTCAGGGAGCGCTCTCACTCTGGGTCACCTGCTGAGGATGCCCCCTGCCCCACGGGGAGCCCTCTGGCCTAGTGGGGGTGCTGGGAAGCTCAGGTCCCTTGGGCTAATCCACATCTGTGGCTCCACGTGTGAAGACGCCCTGGGCCCCTCGGCCCTTGGGAGCAGTGACCTGTGCCTCCAGGGTGTCCTGGGCCCAGGGACTGGCTTCTTCACGCACCTTCCTTGGCCCTCCTCCAACCCCACTGACCGTGAGTCACTGGCTCCAAGTCGGTTTCTGGGGCCCAGCGGGGGGCAGGCCAGCTGGGGTGGCCTGGTGACATCTGACCATCTGTGATGCTGCTTCCCACAGCCATCGGACTCCCTGAGTGTGAAGAATTTGGTCTCCAAGCTGTGCTCCCCGACTGGCCTGGACCTGGGCGCCTCACAGATGGCGGCGGAGGCCAGCGGCCCGGCCCTGAGTGCTCAGGCCCTCAAGGAGATGGCCGTGGGCACCAAGAGCATTGCCCTCATCGCGGCCACCCGGCGCTTCAAGGCGCAGGACCGCGAGGGGGGCAGCGGCCACTCCTCCCTCCACCTTCCGGAGGAGGTGGCCCTGGACTCCAGAGACCCAAAGGCCGGCGTCACCCCGGACCCGAGCCCAGCAGACCGGAGGTGGCCCCTCGCCAGCCCGGGCAGGAACCGCTCTGTGGAGAGGAAGGCCAGGAGGAAGCGGTCCCCGTCCCTCACCTGGAGTGTGCAGCCGGTGGGTGGACATTGGCTGGCCTCCTAGCCCAGTCGCGGGGTCCAGCTGGGCTGGCAGAGAGGGAGGGTCGGGACTGACCCCCACCATTATGGTGCAGAGGAGGTGGAGGGAGGATCCCTGGGTGCCCCACCCCTGTCTAATCAGCAGCCGGGGGCGTGCATGTTCCCTGTAGACACAGCCCGGTGCGGGCACCAGCTTCCCATCTTAGGTCCTTCCTTAACGTTCTTTCATAAGTGCTCCCATGCACGCGCGGTGTTGGCATTTTAGCTCGTAAAAAGGTACACTGCTTGTTTCTAGTGCACACCTGCTGCCTAGTTGCCGAGTGAGTCGCGAGGCGCTGCCCACTGTGCGGTGTCCCGCTCAGGCGGGAACTTGGCACCGGGCCCAGCACGCGCGGCCCTCCACTGCCAGGACTGAGCTCCGTGTGCAGTCCCATTGCGCGGCCACTGATGGTCGTCTGCCCCCCGTTCCGTGGATGAGTAGGTCGTTTTTCATTTCTGACCACTTGAGCATCCCTCTGTGGGGTGTTCCTCGTTTCCAGTTACCTTCCTGGGATGCTGGACTGTGTTCACCTTGAAAGTCTCAACAGCATTTAAGCAAAATCCAGCACACAGCAGAGCACCACACCAACCACTCTCTGACCACACTGACCACACTGACCACTCCCCGACCGCTCTGACCACACCGACCACTCCCTGACCACACTGACCACTTGCTAACCACTCACTGACCGCACTGATCATTCCCTGACCGCACTGATCATAGAGGTGTGCGGTTAGGTTTGCGTGAGGGAGAGAGTGGGTTTGGTGCAAGTTCTAGTCCATATGGAAATGGTGTTCCCTTGGCAAATTTTCTTTCCATCCTGCACTTGGTTAAATAAACTGAGGAAGTGAGCAGGGTCCTCTCTGGGCAAGCTGGCTAGTGGCCGGGGGTCTGACAGACATCATTCCGCCACTGCCAGCCACACAGTGGACATTTGTGGACTCAAACAGAAGCCACTCTGACAATCACTCAGTGGGATTAAAGGTAGGATGGTAGCAGGGGTCAGAAGGTGAGCGTACTAGTCAAAACTCTGCAGACAGAACCAGTAGAATGTGTTTGTGCATACATGACACAGATGCTCACACACTCAGACACGTGCACACGCTCATATATAGACACTTGTGCACACACACGCATTCACACACACACGCATTCACACACACACATACACATTCTTACACAGATACACATTCACACACACACACACACACTCACACACACTCACACAGAAAGGTTTACTTTAAGCAATTGGCTCATGTAATTTATGGAGGCTGACAGAACCCAGAGCCGTGGCTGGCAAGCTGGAGACCAGTTTAAGTCGAAAGCCAGGAAAACCCAAAATCCCAGCTCAAGGCAATCAGGCAGGAGGAGTCTCTCACTCCCAGGATGGTCAGCGCTTTTGTTCTATCCCGGCCTTCAACTGACTGGACGATGCCCACCCACACTGCAGCAGGCAATCTGTTTTACTCAGTCGATCGATTTAAACGTTAACCATTTAAACCCCCTCTCTTTGGGGAGGCGTGGAGAGGAAAACATGGTAGGGGGGACAACCAGCAGCCAGGAGGGGACCATACATTGGTTCACTCATTCATTCCTCTCTGGGGGGTCGGAGGGGAGTGCTAGCAGTGATCCGGCAGCTGTCCACAGTGATCCAGTGGCTGTCCACTGAGGTACGCCATGTGCCTGCAGCCGTCTGCCATACAGCAGGCCTCTGATCTGTGCGTGGCTTTGCCTCAAAGTTACCTCGGTGTGTCACCCCTTCCGCGCCTGCTCCCCACGCCCTGCCCTGCCGTGTGCTTGTCCCTGCAGGTGGTGGACTCTGCCGCTGAGAGCCAGCCCCCCCCGGCACTCCTGCAGCTGACGAAGTCATCCGGGAAGAGCTTCTTCCCTGCCGTCCCCACGGCCTCCAAGATAAAGCCCAGCCTCAGCGTCCACACAGGTACAGGATCAAACAGATAAGCTAGCACACTGGGGCTTCGTCGGCCCCTCCCACCCAGGGCGAATCTTCGGGAAGTGTAACCTTTGGGTGGGGTGCCATCTGCTGTCTGCGCCTTGCTGTTAGTCTCAGGTTTGGGGGCCAGCGTGGACCAAGGCCACTGGCTCCACAAGACTACATGTTCCCAGAGGCGCTCGGTTTTGTTTCTGGCCTGCCCGGCACCCGGATGGAGTTCAAAACACAACGTGCCTGTGGGCAGTCCGTGTCGGCCCGGGTTTGAGTGCTGGCTCCTGCGGTTGCTGCAGTCCAGGCTGCACTTGCGGCGAGAGCTCGGGAATGCAGAATAAACCATCAACGAGAGAAAACCACGCATGTGCCTGCCGTGAGGTGGCCTGCTCCTGGGCGGGCAGCGGCGCAGACACCAGCCCCTGTTGTGGGCCACCGGGCACGGCTGGTAGACACAGCACAGGCTGTCAGCCCTCCTGCAAGTGTGCCCACAGACTGGGCCCGGCCTGCACCGGAAGGACGTCGAGACCCAGCTTCTAGAAAATACCACAACTTGGGATAAACGGCCTGCATCCTGTCTCTTTGAAATCTTTCCAGTAGTCTTTCTAGTGATTCATCTTTGTCGTATTTGCAAAACTATCCGTCCTATAGAGGCGGGGAAAAACCCATAAGCAGGCCAGTCCTGGCCATGGAGGGGCCTGTTTCCCCAGCCATGTAATCAGAGCTCATGGTGATGCCATGGTTACTCTGTGCCAGGCGCTTGGCAGGTGTCAGCCCCTTGTTCCTGTGGTGCAGAGAAGGAAACTGAGGCACAAAGGTTCAAGGCCTCATGTGAGGTCCCACGGCTAGAGTGCAGACCCGCTCCCTAACGCTCAACCACACTCCTGTGCCTTCCCTCGCACCTTTTTACTGCATTGGAGTGTGTGTGGGTCCAGGAGGGAGTGCGTCTTAGGGCCGTGGCTGCAGCGTGCACAGCCATACTCCGTCTCGCTGCTGGACGTGCACCTTGCACCATCTGGTTTGCATCCACGCTCTCAAACTCTGCAGAAATCTCTGGTCTTGGGGCGGAGTTCGGACTCACCTGTGATTTCTGGGTTTGGCTCCTGGGACCGCTGGCAGCAATGCAGGCCCGTGATAGGACAGCAAAACCTTAGAAACCCTTCAAGTGTTCTTCACTCGTCTTCCTGTTTCCACACTCATAACCAGTCACCTGGTCCCAGAGAGCGCAGCAGCATCAGGTGTGGGAACTCTGCGGTGCAGGGCCCACCACTATCCTCCCACCGGGCAGCCAGATGCCCCAGACCCAGGCCCCAGGCCCTCACCTGGAGAGGCACCAGGGGGACACCTGCCTGGGGCAGCTCAGGAGAGGCCTGGCTGTCCCCGTGTAGTCAAAGCCTCATGGCCTCTGTGATCACCTGTCCCTGCAGACAAGCCCCGTGGAATCTCTCTCTACAGCTGATTTACAAAGGTGTTTGCTTGCCCCCCGTTTTATGATGAAATTGCTCACAGACGTCTGGACCACAGCACGTGGACCTCTGGCGGAAGCTTCCCGGCACCAGCAGCGGCCGTCCTCCGCCGACTCCGCTTCTGCACTCCCGCAACACGTTTCCGTCCTCTCGTGAGTTGTTTGCTCTCCTGGAGAGCTCTCAAGAAAATCCCCAAACGTGCCTCTTGCCCTGTGAATCTTCGGAGAGCTTTCCGTCTGCGATGACCGAGTATTTATTGCACATCATGGCTAGACAGGTTCAGTGTGCTTCTCTAGGTCTGCGTACACAAGAAACTGACCTTTTTCAAATAAACCAGAGTGGGCTGAACTTGGCCCCATCAGTGGGCAAGAAAGGGGCACAGCCGGAGCCCCCAGCTCACAGGGAGGTGCTGAGCCCTGCTTTGTGGGCGCCCCGAGCAAAGGCTGGGCTCTGATCTCTCAGTGGGGTCTGCACCCCATGGGGCACAGAGGCTCTCCCCTCTACAACTGCGTGTTTCTGCAATGGAATAGTCAGAGCCCGTTGGCATCGGTGGTCCTCCTGGATCTGCAGCCTCTGGTTCAAACGGGTAAACCGAGTCAACGTGCCATCTCCAGGCCCACACTGCGTGTTGCTGGTGTAGCCAGGGCGGGTGCTCCTGTGCCCCTCCCGCTGTGCCTGGCTGTCCGCTTGGAGAAGGAACACATGTGTGCTTGGCAGGTGTACCGAGGGGCCCTACAGGCAGCCGGGGTTGACCGGGGATCCCATATGCCCAGCGGGGGGCCATGCAAGTCACCACTGATGGTGTTCACACAGGCCCGGGCTCCCTAGGTGCAGGGTCCCAGGGCCAAGGGACCCTGCAGTTGTCACCTGATGGCTCGCATGCAGTTTTGGGCAGTGGTGTTGCTGGCCCTGCACTCAGGCCTGCTGTGTGTTGTGTCTGGGTGTGCCATGTTGAGCCACCGCCCCATGGGCATCTGAACAGGCGGAGAATGGCCACCAGCGGGCGGACAGTGGGTGGGTGCTCCAGGAAGGAGCAAACATGTTGCCTCATTATCACTCACAGAGACCCTACCACGTAGACTCCCCAGTGTGGAGGAGTGGCCAGCCCGAGCTGCACAGGCCCTCCTGCACATTTGCTCTCATCCCTGTCCCGGGCCAAGCGCAAGGTGTGTCTCCCCTGTGCTACCTGCCAGCTCGTTCAGGGAGCATGAAACCTGCCTTGAAACCTTCCTAAAAAATGGTTGAATCCCCTAAACGAGGAGCCCTTGCCCCCTGATGAGGAGCTGGAACAGCTCAGGATGTTCATCGCCAAAGCAGAGATGACAGCCAGGCCAGTCGGTGGCTTTGGCTGCCCGGCTCGCTGTCCTCCCTCCCTGTTGCTTCTTCCTGGGCGGGTCGGGAATGTTCTTCAAGTCTGACCCCCGTTCCTTTAAAACCGCGGCAAAACTCACACACACAACTCAACATTTTAAAGTGTGCCACACAGGGCATTTAGTGTATTTGCAATGTTGTGCATCCACACCACTCGTGGTTCCAGAACATTCCGTCACTCCAAAAGGAGACCCTGAGCCCCATCCCTCCCCCTGGCCCCCCCCTCCAGCCCCTGGAAGCCACTCATGTATGTCTCGTGTCTGCGGGTTGGCCTGTTCTGACCACTCCTGCCCATGGACTCCCACGACATGCGGCTGCGGCTCTGGTTTCTTGTGAGGGCATCTCGGGGCTGTGGCAGCATCAGGGCTCATGCCATTACGGCCGAGTACTAGTCCGTCTCCTACAGGCCACGTGTTTGTACCATCGCCGGTGGTTGGCACCTCCCAGCCATCATGAATCTCTGTGTGCAGGTGTTCGCTTAAACGTCTGTTTCCGGGTCTTTCCTAATACCTGAGCGTGAGTCTGTTCGTCCCCAGGCAATGCTCTGCTGAACTTCCTGGGAACCTACTGCCCTGTCTCCTACCAGGGCCGCACCCGGGCACATCGCCACCGGCAGTCCTGAGTCTCCGTTCTGCTGCTTGGGCTCAGTCCTATCACCCTTCCTGGGCCCAGGCCTCTTGACTCCCCATTCCTTCCTGATTCACCAGCAGCAGTGGGCCTGGCCCAGGTTAAGTGTCAGGCGTGCTCTGGGCTGTGGGGGGTGGCAGCCCGAGAACAGAGCAGCCCCCCTCTCGTGGGGACATGTGCACCAGGTGGAGGCAGGTGTTTGGAAGAGGATGAAGTGACCAGGGCGGTCCACAGGGCCAGGGATCTGAGCTCAGGCCATCAGGTGGCCTCTCCATGGGGCGCCCAGCCGTGTCCAGGGGAGACACACTCTCCCTTACTACTTCCTCCTCTGCTCAGTAACCCTGGGTTACCCTCCCCGTGGCCAGGTCATGGCCGGCCCAGAGCAAACAGGGGAAGGGGAGGGAGAGGAGTGGGAGAGGAAAGCATGGTTGTGGGGGGAGGGAAAGGAACCAATGCCAGAGGATGGAATGTTCCAGAAAGGGCAGGGCTGTGGGAGTACACCAAAGAGCCCGGTGGGCACGTGGTCGGCACTCAACACGCTGCGTCAATCACGTTTTCCTCTCCTCCCCAGGACTCACAGGGTGGCCCCCAAACTAACGTCCTCTCCTCTCCCGTTCACCGTGTAGATGAGAAGAGGCCCCCGGTGCCCGAGGTCAGCTTCACCTTCCCCAGCGCCATGTGGAAGAGCAGCCCGGGCCTGAGCAAGACGCCACTCCGGCCCCAGGACATCCGAGGTCAGTGCCTGCATGATCCCCCAGCTCCCGCACCCCCGTCTTCCCCCCCACACCCCTGCCGAGCCCACAGCTCCCTGGCAGCTACCTGATGGGACGGCTCAGGTCTGCAACGGGAGCAGAAGCACCGCGCCAGCCAGGCGCTCACACTCACAAACAGCGATGCCTGTTCCGAGTGGTTGAGTGACCCAGCCTCCTGGGAGGGCTGTGCTAACTTTGCACAACCACCCGTGGCATCGTGGAAGCGCCAGCTTGACCGGGGCACACCGGGCCTGGGCGCTAACCTGGGAACCCTGAGGGCACAACCCGTTCCTCTTTGCCCCTGTGTCTCAAAGACACTGACGGTTTAAGCCATGTCGACATCTACATGTGTGTAACCCTCACGCGGGCCTGGGGGTGACAGACCAGCTGTCGGGAAGGACGGGTGTAAATTATCCAGGGAGGGAAGTTCTCCCTCACGTCCAACCTCAGTCCCTCTTACTGGACCTCTGACAGATGCCTTCCTGTTACTGTTTCAGAACAAGTCAAGAACTTGCTATTAGGCCCTCCTCTCCAAGGGTTCTTGGGGAAAGGGGTTTTGCTGGCCGTGCCCTTCGGGCCAGTGGCACCAGCAAGTTTAAACAGCGCAGGGGATGGGAAATGCTCCACGTGGGCGTCCCCACCCTAATGCATGTGTCCCCTGCGGTGGAGAGGTGGCTGAGGGGGGGTCTCGGGACAGGCCTGTGTCACTAGCATATGGGGAAATGGGGCCCCAGGCTGGGGAGGTGCAGTCCCGCAGGGCGTGGGCGGAGCTGGAGGAGGGAGGTGTGTCCCCGCAGGTCTTGAACCCAGTCTGGCCGGCGGCTTGGGCCAGGGTCCAGGCATCTGCACCAGGGGATGTGGCTCCCCAGGGGATGGGGACTCCGGCTTCACTGGAGTCGCCCTCAACCACGGACTAGAGTCTCCCCACCCCTCTAGGGTCTACAGAGAGTGGAGGCCGGCACCACAGCCCGCTGCCCCCCAGCGCCCCCCGCAAGCCCCGGGGCAGTGCCAAGCGACCACGAAGGCCACAGTGAGGATGTCAGCCGGCGGGCCAGGCACGTGGGCGGAGGCCAGAGAGGCTGGCCCCAGGCACAGGGCTCTCTCTCCCCGGAGCTGGGTTCGAGAGATGGGGCCCTGCCAGGGACCCTTGAGGGGCCACCAGCCAGCTTTCTGCAGCCCTCTGTGCCAGCGGCTGCCTCCCAACCCCCTTCAGAGGGAGGGCCCTTGATGGAATGTCCGAGCCCTTCTGAAGGACCCTGCAGGAGGAGCCTCAGGCCTTGTTTGTGTCATTCCGAGTCGTGGGTGCTTGTCCCAGGATCACTCCACCCTGCAGGTTCTGCTCCAGGATAAGGCTTCACTCTTCACCTGATTGGGCGAGGCCCACCCACACTACAGCGCATCCTCTGTCGGCCCCAGAGGGGCCGATTTGCTGATTGGAATGTTAATCTCATCTGCCAAACACCTTGGCAGCACCACTGACCCTGGTGTTTGACCAAACACCCTGGTGCCGTGGCCTGGCCAAGCTGATGCTCCAAAGAACCCCCATTCCCCACAAGCCTTGGCCAGCTAAGGGACAACATCCCATCCCCATGTGCGCACGGGATCTGGAACAAGCCAGCATCAGAAATGAGAACACCCTCCACTCCCATGGCCCCCCCATCCCCTCACCGTGTTCTTACATCCCTCCCCACACGCCCCTGTGCAGAGGACACTGTGGACAGCTGTGTCAGCTGCAAACCTAGGAACCGAGGCTCTAACGTCGCAACGGGATGGAAGAGTCTGGGAAACCCCAAGCACCGTCTGTGGAGGGCCGGTCGTCGCCTTCTCTGGCTCTGCTTTCGGCACTTCCGCGGCTTTCCACCCACTGCCTGCGTGACGGGCTCTCAGGGCATCTGTGTGGAGGCTGTGGGGGCCGGAGCCACCTCCCTTGTGGCAGGAGCCCCACTGGGTGGGGTATCTGATGGAAGCGAGGGGTTTTGGGAGTCCGCTTGTAGCACACTGGGGCTCGGAGCCGGAAGGAGGTGGTGTTGGGGCCTCGCAGCCCGAGGGAAGTGGGCTGTCATGTACCCCTGGGTGCCTGGCACAGGGTGGACAGCTCACATGTGTTGTGCAAATGCCACAGCTGGACGCCACGGCCTACCTCCCCTCTTGTAAGACACGCTGTCAAGGAGCACCTGCTGGGCGCTTGTCCTTTCTGGGCCTTCTGGAGGAGTGTGTGGAGGGGAGGCGGGTCCCACATTTATCTTTGGGGGCTCTGCTGCCTGCTGTGTACAGACCTGCCAGGGGCCCTCTGATGCCCACCTCCTTTTCCCCAGGGCGGGTAATGCTGAGCTGGGGGGCAGAGACGACTCCTTCTTTCCCGCCGTGGCTCCAGATCCTGGGTAGGGGAAGAGTTGCTGGTTACCCCCATATCTGTTTGCTTTCTTCCGGCATAATAGAACCCCCAATTTTTAGCTAGTCCCAAATAAGGACTGTATGTCCCAGCCTCCTTTGTGGCTGCATATGGCTGTATGACTAAATTCTTACAGATGGGATACAAGCCGGAAGCACCTGCTTCCAGGAACTTTTCACTACGAAGGATCATTAGCACATTCTTCATCCCTCTTTCCTTCTTCGCTTTCTCAATCCTACTACCTGGAATTTGAATGTGATGGCTGGAACTCTAGCCACCATTTTGAAGCCTTGAGGCCAAAGGCCACGGCCTCAGGAGGATGGAGCAGGCAGCTGGAAGGAGCAGAGATACCTCTCAGCATTGCTACATCCCACCCCCAGGTGTGAACTTGAGAAAAGAACAAGCGCACCTCATCTTAACTGATTGGGGAGGGGAAGCCCAGGCAGTTGCCACTTGTGGGTGGAGAAGTCCCTGGCACTTTTGTGGAGTGACATCAACAGATTAGAAACAACAGCATGGGGGTGCCTGGGTGGCTCTGCCTTTGGCTCAGGTCATGATCTCAGGGTCCTGGGATCGAGCCATGCATCGGGGGGTCCCTGCTCAGCGGGGAGCCTGCTTCCCCCTCTCTCACTGCCTGCCTCTCTGCCTACTTGTGATCTCTCTCTGTGTGTGTCAAATAAATAAATAAAATCTTAAAAAAAAAAAACCCGACAACACGCCAGGACGAGGTGTGGGATCAGCCATGGACCCCAAGTGGTTCCTAGGCTGGCGTGAGCGTGCAGAAGAAACTCCTGCTCTTTCTATACCCTGTCTTGAGCTGGGCTGAAAAGAGAGCTGTAGACTGGCCTGTGCACCTGAGAAAGGGCCGAGGAGGCACTTACATTCGGGGGACAGGGGAGTGGGGTTCCCAGCCTCATGGAAGGTATTAGTGTTCTCCAGCAAAACAGAACTACTAGGGTGTGCGTGAGTGGAGATATTTAGTTTAGGGAACTGGCTCGTGTGACTGCGCAGGCTTGACCAGTCCACCGTCTGCAGGGTGAGCGAGCAGGGGAGGCCCAGGGCAGTGCCCTCTGCTCAGGGAGGGTCAGCCTTTTGTTCTTTCTGGGCCCTGGGGTGGTGGGACGAGGCCTGCCCATATGACCGAGGGCTCAACGTCCACTGACTTACACGTTCATCTCACCCCAAAGCACCCTCACAGAAACATCCAGAACAACATCTGGCCACTTGTCTGGGTGCCACAGCCCAGCCAGGTGGACACGTGAAATTTGCCGTCGTGGGGGCGAGGGTGACACAGGACCGGGAAGAGCCAGGCTGTTGAGGGTCACACCCACTCCATGCCAGCCTGTGACAGCCAGGGAGGCCCCCGAGCTCCGGATCAACCCGGGGGACAGAGGCTGGGGGAGGATCTTGAATATGGCCCGGTTTGAACCCAAAATGAGGAAAATTGCACAAGTGTCTGAGTGTCCCTAGGGGTTGTCTCTGTCTCAGGGTTCAGGTGACTATGGATTTGCACCACATGAGGGTCACGCTGTGATCTCACCACCTTGAAAAGACAGAAATTTATATAAAGGGAGCGATAAAAATGTCCCCCACCCCGTGCCTTCTCGGCGGTAAGTCCTCTTTAATGATTGGGTGCACGCTCTTCCCAGTTTTCCCACAAAATAACCC
The DNA here is from genome assembly GCA_002007465.1 of Ailurus styani. NCBI lineage: Eukaryota > Metazoa > Chordata > Mammalia > Carnivora > Ailuridae > Ailurus > Ailurus styani. The sequence goes on along the minus strand of LNAC01000028.1, from coordinate 5,639,706 downwards.
AAATTCAGGAGTGTCTCCACGTAGGTCCCCCACAATGGCTGTCACAAGACTAGGGCACAGGTGGCTTCTTGGGGAGGTGATTGCTAAGGGGCGGGGAGAGATGAAAAGCCACCCAGCAGCCGGAGGTGGAGGTTGCTGGGACTCTGGGCTTACGAACAAGCCTGTGGAATGGGCCCCCAAGCACCAAGGGCGGGATCCGGGGGGCACAGGCCCTGCATTAGGCTGTGTCTGCAAGTGGCCCAAGCATTCTTGCCCTGTGCCCAGCAGTAGAGAGCTTTAGGGCAGTGAAAGGAAACTCCAGTTTCCAGCAAAACTCAGAGCAAGGTGCATTTCGGCACATCCACAGGCTATAGGTGAAGGCCAAGGCGAGGCTTGGGGGCCAAAGGCATCAGGACGAAGAAATTCTTTGCATACGCACTGATTCATGCACACACACACACACACACACACACACACACACACACACGCACACCCATGCACCTGTCTCCCGCCTCCATCCCTGCTGTTGCTCACTGTTCCCTCTGCTTGAAAGCCCTCCCCACCTTCCCCGCAGCTTCTGGTCCTTACCCAGGAGGCCTCCTTCCCTTACCTGCTGGAACAGGGACTCAGAGCCTCCTCTGTCACTGCACACATGCGCCATGTGACAACTGTCTTTCTGCAAGTGTCCCCATCACTGCACCTTCAGCACCACGGACCAGGGCCTGCCTTACATCTCTGCATCCTCCCTGGCCCAGAGCACGTGCCTGGGGATGGCTGTAGAATAAAGGGGTGAGTGAGTGAGCGGGTGTGGGCAGGCACTGAACTGAGAGCTCAGGGTGTGGGGCCCTGGCCTGGGACATCTGTGTGTGCAGGGAAGGTTGGTCCCTCCACAGCAGCATGATGTGCTGGGAGACGTGCAGAGGGGCACACAGGCAGAGCAGCCATCTGGGGGCTTTGCTGTGCCCATGCTGGGACCTGGCTGAGGCAAGGGAACGCAGGCACTGAAACGAACACTGTCAAATAAGGGGAAGGGTAAACCTTTATGCAACCCCTCGCCTCGCTGCAAGCCTGTGGGGGCTGTCATTGGCCTGTGGCCTGGGAACCAAGAGCACTACCTTGGTTACTCATGACTAGGTGGCTGGGCTGGGATTTGAACCCAGAGTGTGTGGCCTCTCCTCTTGTCACCCCTGGAAGCCAGGCTGGGTATGCTGGGCAATAGGGAGCCACAGCATATTCACAAGCAAGGGAGAAACCTGAGTGTGTATCACTGTTGCATGGAAACCGGCGCCTCACGTGCCGCTGCTGGGCGGCAGTGGGCTGGAAGCCACGGGATGAGGAGTGGGAACATCAGCGAGTCCTTTACGTTTGCCAGCCGGGTGAGGTCCCGCGGGTGCTGGGAGGTGCAGTATACACGTCCCTCTGAGTCTACACTCACCTGAGTGTGATGGGTGGGACAACCGTGGAAGGAGATCCTAGAAACAGGTCACAGTGTGAGGCTTGGGGGCACATGGGCAGCAGACCCCTTTTCACTGCATCCATTTTCTACCCATTTGGGTTTTTACCGTGTTGTGTATGACTTAATGTGGGGAAAAGAAGGAATTATTTTAAAAACAGCCGTGGTTTCATTATATGCTGGTGTGGGCAGCTCTCTGAATACACCAACTGAAAAAAAAATAGAAGTTCAGAACGGTATATATGATATGCTTTTATGTCTATATGATGACAATTATATAACGTATGCAAACGTGGTGGATGTGAATTATTTCTTGAAGAATTCCCAAGACACAAAGACAGAAACTGGTGCTGCAAGCAAGGCCCAGTCCACTGATGGGAGGGTGGATGGCGCTGGGCGGAAGGGGTAGGACTCAGCCCTTGAAAGCAAGTCTTTGTTCTACAGAAGGTTTCTCCCTAAATTCCTGGGGCTGCTGCGTCCCCACTTAGAACCCTTGTCAGAGCTGCGTGTGTGCCTGTGTGATTGTGCACACTGTGAGCCGCTATCCGGTCCACGGGACCCCTCCTAGGAAGGGAGGGGGCTTTGTGCTGCCCTTGACTTTGTTAAAGCTCTTCCCAGAAGGTTTGCTCTGAGGCTCGGAGGGTCGGCTTTCTCCTCTGCCTTTGACCTGAGGTCCAGGCAGTACAGAGGTACCAGGAGGGTCAGGGATGGAAACGGGATCCAGGGGGGTCCAAGGCATGGGCCAAATGGAGCCCCAGCTGGCACTAAGTGCCAAGGACGCAGCCACTCCTGGGCAGACACATACTGGCCCTTGTGGAGCCCACGTTCTAGAGAAGGTGGGGACAGAGAATGAATGGGAAGAGCTGTAATGAAAATAAGCTACAGGGATGGAGGGCTGGGAAGGCTACTTTATTATTTTTTTAATTTTATTTATTTATTTGACACAGAGAGAGAGATTACAAGTAGGCAGAGAGGCAGGCAGAGAGACAAGGAGAGGAGAAAGCAGGCTCCCTGCTGAGCAGAGAGCCTGATGCGGGCCTCGATCCCAGGACGCTGAGATCATGACCTGAGCCGAAAGCAGAGGCTTTAACCCACTGAGCCACCCAGGCGCCCCTTAGGGAAGGCTACTTTAGAGAGGCTGGTCAAGGAAGGCGTCCTGGAGGAAGTGCAGCCCAGGTGAAGAGCAGAGCAAGGGCAGAGGACCTGGGGGAGACGGTGATGTTGACTCTGATAAGGTAAAGCAGTAAACGTCAGAAGCTCCGAGCGAGACTCAGGAGGTGCTATGGCCTCAGTGTTTGTGTCCCCCCCACCAAAATTCCTATTTTGAAGTCCTGACCCCCAGCGATGATGGTATTAGGAGGTGGGGCCTCTGGGAGGTGCTTGGGTCATGAGGGAGGAGCCCTCATGAATGGGACCAGTGCCCTCTCCAGGCCCCTCCACCACATGGGGACAGAGTGAGAAGGTGCTGGCCATGGACCGGGAGGAGCGCCTTCCCCAGAATGTGGCCATGCGGCCCCTTGATCATGGACTTCCAGCCTGCAGGCCTGTGAGCAATAAATGTGTGGTTTCTGAGCATCCCTGCCTACGGGATCTTGTTCCAGCAGCGGAATGGACTGAGATAGGAGAGCAGCAAAGCAGGGCTCTGGGCGGAGGTACGGGTACTGCAACAAGAGAACCAGCAGGTCCTTTGGGGGACTGGAGCTCTGACAGAGGACACGCGAAGACTTCTGAGTCGCCCCGCCTGCCTGCAGTGCGGACACTGTCCCGTGACCTCACCCAGGGTCCTGGCACCCTCTATGGGACAGAGGCTGAACCTGCAAAGGAGGGGACTTTGCTGGAAACATCCTATGCTCAGCACCGTGTCATTCCGAGACTTTGGGGCAAGAGGAGGGGGAGTGGGGGAGCAGATTCCAGAATCCCGCCCAGAGAGAGATGGACAGGGCAGAAGCCCCCGCCAGAGAACAGTGGTGGGTTTTCCTACAGAGGATGGCGTGAAGTGTGGGCGGCCCAGAGGAGTGACCTTGCAGGTGGGCAAGCAAGGACAAGCCCCCTATCACACTGGTGAGAGAAGCCATCAGGTGACAGGACCTTTTTTTTTTTTTTTTAATATTTTGTTTATTTATTTGACAGAGAGAGAGATAGGAAGAACGGGGGAACACCAGCAGGGGGAGTGGGAGAGGGGGAAGCAGGCTTCTCGCAGAGCAGGGAGCCTAATGTGAGGCTCGATCCTAGGACCTTAGGATCATGACCTGAGCTGAAGGCCGATGCTTAACACCTGAGCCCCCCAGGCGCCCCTGGTGACAGGACCTTTAACCACTCTCGTGCTTCCCCCCTGAGAACCGGTCACGCATCCTTGGAGCTGGCTTGTCCTTTCTGAGTTTGTGTGGATTAGCCCGTGTGTGGATCATGAGGCCTTGAGTACAACTCAGCTAGTGGCTTCTCCTCCCTCCAGGGTCCCCCGGCTTCCTGTCCATACCCTAGGGCAGCCCTTAGAAGGTGGGACTGGGGGACTGGGTTTCACTCTAACCGTGCTGCTCCAGCTCCATGAGCCAGAGCCAGGGGCCCCTGACCGCAGCCCTCCAGGGGCTTGCTTTCCTTCCCTCTGGGGCCTCCTGCTGCACCTTGAATGAAATGGAGCCTCCATGGCTTCCGTCCCCTCCTGGCCATTCCAGCAACCAGGAGGGTGAAGCAGAAGGTGGCAGAGAGGGTTTGCCAGGACTGGGTTTGGGGTGAGGTGCATGGGGCTTGGCCAGAGCCCTGGGGTCCTGCCAGTCGCTGACATCCCTTCCGATGCTCCCATCTCCAGCCAGCACCCCTCTTCCCCAAGTTCAGGAAGGAAGCACCCTGCTGTCTCCCCGACAGCTGCCTATTTCTCGCTCTGCACGCACAGCACCAAGTTCACAAGGCTTGTGCCCCTAGACTGCTCTCTAGCCTTTTCTACCTCTCTTGGTGGCACACCCTTGACTCCGCGGCCCCCTTCCTCCATCAGCCAGCCCTAAGCCTGCCCTCTCCATTCCATCCTCCAGTCCTCCCCCTGCCCCGACCCCCTACATCGCCACCACGCAGCAGTGGGACCTTGCAGTGCCTCGCAGCTGCTCTCCCTGCACAGATGCTGCCGGGGACCAGCTCTCAGCATACACCATCTCTCTCTGGCATAACCGCTGCGGGAGGGGAGGGTTTTTATTTACAGCATCATCCAGATGAGGACGTGGGGGCTCAGAGAGGGTAGAAGACCCCCCGGGAGAGGTGGCACAGGGGCTGGGAAATCACCCCAGCATCTGGACAGGACCCTGACACCGGGTACGATGGTTGAAAGCAACGCTGCAGTGAGCCCAGGGTGGGCCAGGGGGCGCATGCGTGCCAGGATGCATCTGCTCTTTGGGATTTTTCCTCTTGCTTGCAAAGATTCGGGTTGATGTGGGGATCCTCACTCTTCTGCTTTGTTCTTTCATTTCTCCCTCACAGATGCTAGCCGATCTGGTGCCCAGCAAGCTGCCTCTATCCCAGGTAGGTGACACTTCCTGGCCTAGGTCACAGCCACTTCTCTCTTTTTCCTGTGGCAATGCTGGTTAGGAAACCAGATAGAGTTGTCGGTGGCTTGGGACATCAAGATAACTCAGACCAAAACACCAAGACTGAGCCAGGCTGGGTCAGCCTGGGGAGGCTGCCACCTCTGCACCGGGGCCCAGGGCCCTTGAAGGCAGGCCGCAGCCAACCAATTTGCTGTGCAGACAGACAGACTGATAGCTGGGGTCCGCCAGCTTGAAGGCACCCAGGGCCTGGAGGAGGGGGAGAGGAATGTCATCTCCAGGGCGGAGCTGGCCTGCTTGTGGGTCCCTCCTAGCAGGTGTCCCCCTGGGGCTGGGCCCAGGCAGACATTGGAGTGCTGGGTGGCCCTGGCCCCGGAGCCCCAACTTTGCTTCTGGTCCTGACTCTGCCACTTACACGGCTGTGTGTCTTTGGCTAGTGGCTTCATCTCTCTGAGCCTCTGCTACCTTGTCTGTGAACGGGGAGAGAATAAGGTAGCTGTGTCAGAGAGGTAAGCAAGAATGTAGGTGCACAGCTAAGGTGAAGAATTGGGTTTGGGGTTCATTTGCTTTTTTTAATCAAGGTGAAACTGACATAAGATGAAAACCAACCATTTCAAGTGAGCACTGGCGTCGCATTCAGCACATTCATGGTGCTTGGCAACCGCCACCTCCAGCCAGTCCTGGCACGTCATCACCTCCAAAGGGGATCTGGCTGTATTCTGCTGTTGCTCCCCCTTTCTCTTCCCCCTCAAGGGAAGGGCTGGTTCCATCTCAGCGCCACGTACTGTCAGCTGAGACCCTCACCCATTTCCCGAGCCTGAGTCCTGGCACTCACCAAACGGCCTGGGAGCTTTGTTCAAATTCCCAGCGTGAGATGGTGGCATCTGAATTTGTTTCATCCAAACAAACCTTTACCAACCACCCCCCAGATGTGGGGCAGCTCCCGGGGAAATTCCTTAAAATTCGCAACATGCTTTATCCTGGCAAAAGATCTGAGAAGTCTGGCTGTAATTAAACATTTTAACTTTTATTTCCTGGTCCCACTCTTATTTGACTGGGGATCACTTTCATCTTTCCACGGGGGCGCCCATAACCCCCTCCGTAGGCTGCTGTTTCCAGGCATCGTTGGGGAATTGCTGGCCTAGAGGAAGTATTAATCAAGCGCCTCTGAATACAGGGCCCCTGGCTAAATGATTTCATCTTCATCATGCACCACTTCTTCATAATTAAGAAAACCTTGGCTGGGAGAAAATTACATTTAAGAAGATTGTTTTAAATGAAGATATTTAACTCACACATCACAACATCTGTCCTTTTGAATGGGAAGTTTAAGGAAGCTTTGACGAACATAGCCATATAACCACCAGCACTGCAATCAAGATCTAGAACTGTGTCATCAGCCCTAAAGCTTCCCCCTGCCCTGATGTAGTCACCCCTCCCCCAACCCCAAGCCCCAGAAGCCCCAAAAAGCACCTGTTGCTATAGTTTTGCCTCGTCCAGAATGTCGTCTAAGTGGAACCACGGGGTGTGCGCTGCTTTGAGGCTGACCTCACACTGAGTGCATCTGTGTTGTCTATATAAATGTCCCACAATTTTTCTGATCGTTTGCTGGTCGAAAAACTTTTGGGTTGTTTCTGGTTTGGAGCAATTATGAATAAGCCACTAAAAACACGCATGTGTAGCCTTTTGTGCAAATAGAAGTCTTCATCTCTCTTAGGCAAATACCCAGGAGTGCGTTTGCTGGCTGGTGCTGTAGACTTCTGTTTTCACTTTTTACAAAACTGCCCAACTGTTTTCCAAGGGGCTGGGCCATTCTGCCTTCCTCCGAGCCACACAGGAGAGCTCCAGCTGCTCGGCACCTTCATCAGCACTGGGTATCATCTCGTCTTAAAATTTTATTTCAAACATTCTCATAAATATTTAAAAGGAAGTAACATTTTAAAACAGCTTATTATTATATAGTTTTTGATAAATACTGTTATGGGCTAAATTTGTCCTCACAAAAAAGGGCATTTTGTTGCTTTATTTTTTAAAGATTTTGTTTATTTATTTGACACAGAGAGAGAGATCAGATCACAAGTAGGCAGAGAGGCAGGCAGAGAGAGAGGAGGAAGCAGGCTCCCTGCTGAGTAGGGAGTCTGATGTGGGCCTTGATCCCAGGACCTTGAGATCATGACCTGAGCCGAAAGCAGCTGCTTAACCGACTGAGCCACCCAGGTGCCCGAAAAGGGCATTTTGGAGTACTAACCGCTAGAACCTCAGATGTGACCTTATTTGAAGACAGGACCTTTAAGAAGGAAATCAAATTAAAATGAGGTCATTAGGGTGGGCCCTCATCCAGTGTGACTGTGCCCTTACCAAAGAGGAAGTGTGGACACAGAGACAGAGGGAAGTAATGTGAAGAGACACAGAGAAGATGGCCAACAAGCCCAAGAAAGAGGCCTGGGACAGACTGCCCCTCGCAGCCTCAGAAGGAAGCAGCTCCTCTGACTCCAAGCCTCCAGAACTGAGAGAGATTCAGTTTCTGGGGATGAAGCCTCCTGGCCTGTGGTGCTTTGTTATGACAGCCCGAGCAAGCTAAGACACATAGAAAACAAAACAGGTGAAATAAATATCTTTAATTTTGAATCCTGCTAGTAAAATGACCTACCCATCACCTACCACCAACTTAAGACTAGAATGCAACCACTACCTTCTCATCTCTCTGTGTGCACCTGCCCGGTGCCATCCCACCCCGTGTGCACCTGCCCCATGTGCCATCCCACCCCTTGTACACCTGCCCCATGTACCATCCTGTCCTGTATGCACCTGCCCTGTGCCATCCCGCCCCATGTGCACCTGCCCCGTGTGCACCTGCCCTGGCCATCACCATGCTGGCACTGCCTACCTGCTGGAGGGGACCTCTTCCCAGGGAGTGGAGTGAAGGGGACTTATGGAAACTTATGGAAACACCACTGCTTTGAGGTGTTAGCTGAGGACTGGCTTTGTTTTTGTTTTTAAGCTGGGGGAGGCCTGACCACTGTTCACGCCGAGAGGATGATCCAGTGGAAAAGAGCAGTTGGTGGACTTGTTAGCTGTCTCCCCCGCAGAAGGGACGTTCGGGGAGGGCAGGGCCTTGCTGTGTCTCAGGACCCAGCTGGTGGGGACTCCGTGCTGACTGGCCGCTGGGCAAGGAGTGAGGACAGAGCCTCCCCTCGGAAAGCGGTCCACTGCCAGGAACCGCAGAAACCATCACGGACTGGGAAAGTTCTGCCGGTGGCTGGTGGAGATGGCTGCACAAATGGGAATGCACATGAAACATGGTTATGGTGGTGATTTTTGTCACATGCGTATTTTAGCCCCATTGAAGAAAACCCATCGACGCTAAGAACAAGAGTCACTTTGCCGAGCGCTCCGCTACCTGCCCTCAAGGTGAAGGCACCACCCTCTGGACAGACCTGGGACAACCTCGGTGAGGTTCGGTCACCCGCCCCAGGCCTCGGCCAGGGAGCGTCGCGATCCTCTACCAGCGGTCGGGGGGTTGCGATCCGGCGGGAATCAGTATGCGCAGGTGAGCGGAACAGCCCAGGGCTCCACGCGTCCCGCGCGCGCCTAGCGCGGACCCGCTGGAGGCGGGGCCAACGCCGCGGACTGCAGATCCGGATTGGCTGCTGGGGAAGGGGGCGGGCTCCCGGGCCTGGGGGGCGGGGCCGACCGCGGGTCGTAAATACGGCGCCACATGGCACTGGTTGGGGAGGGCGGGGGCGGGCTGCGGAGGGCGCAGGCGCGTTGAGGGCGGGTGCCCCTCGGCCTCCGTGGCCCCTCCGTGGGCCGCGACTTCTCGCGAGACGTGGAGCGGGAGGTGGGGCTCTGGGCGCCGGGGGCGGGGCCGGCGGGGGAG
>LNAC01000028.1:5620161-5630403 GCA_002007465.1 Ailurus styani | reverse complement strand
GGGCTGCGGGCACCTCCCGCCGGCCTGCGCTGCGCGGCCCCGCCCCGGGGGACCCCAAGCTGGCCGCTGCGGGCCCGCGAGGCCTGGAGGGGACCCCTCCGGGGACCCTCTAATCAGAAGCAGCGGGGCTGCCTCTCCCGCGCAAGGAAGCCGTGCACGGACCGCTAACAGAGGGACCTCCATCTCCCGCTCGGGCTCCTGGCCACCGGGCATCCCTGGCCAGCCGCTGGCGCACGCCGAGGTTCCGCTGGCGCGGAGCACAACAAGCCACAGTGTGTCCGCGATTTATTAAATTATTTACTCTGTGCTGGCCCTCGGACAGGCTCAGGAGGCCCGGGATGAACGGGGGCATGCAGACGCACCTTTAGGGGTACTGCGCCCCAAATGTGGGTGCAGGCTGCGGGGAACCGGCTCAGCGGGCCCTCGACCGCCCCCGCGCAGGACACCGTGCAGCCCTTTCTCTGGGAGCACCTGGCGTGGGGCGGGGGAGTCAGGGCTGCGGTGTCTGGGGGGAAGGAGGAGAGCGCACAGGGGTGTCAGGACATTTGTTTTAAACGGAGGTGGAGTTGACATACATGGTGTAGGAGGAAGGTGTTACAAGGGCGGGTTTGATACACTTGCATATTGCAATCTGTCTACCTCAGGAGCCGTGGCCCACACCTAGCACGTTGCCACGGGAAGGTAGGCTCCTGTGTGTTTGGACCGCATCTGCATGGAATTGCTTGGTGGTTTTCTTGCAAACTAGTTTATAGGACTTTGGGTGGGTATTTGCAGGCCTACAGTACTGCGCGCTGTTACTGTGGGCCCACTTCATCCGTTCTGCAGACACTGAGCCTCTGATCATTGGCAAGATGGCAATCGGGCTAGCTGCTGGTGATAAAGTTAGGCTGATTATGATACAGTGTGACCTGTGTGTCTAGGCAATTAGGTACAAACTGTGAAGAAAGGCGGGAAGAGTGACGTTTATTTCCTGGTGTTGGAGTTTTCCGTGGTGGAGATGCGGGATGGATTTGGGGGCCTTGAAGGACTCGTGAAGGTTGGAGAGAACATTCTAGGTGGAGGCAGCAGGGCATGTGGCGACACGGAATGGGGTGTTTGGGTGGGGGGTGGCGGCAAGTCCCTGGATACATTATGAGGGGGGTTTGAGGATTGGGGTGGAAGCTAAGGCCGGAAAGAGGTTTCTTACCGAAGGACCTTGAGTGCTGTTGTAGAGTTTGGGATGTTATCCTGATCTTCAGTGAGAGGACGGTCAGGGTTTTGGGTGGGATGTGATAGGCCTGTGTTTCAGAGAAGTAGCACTAGGGACAACAGGGAAGGCAGATTCAGGGTGTGGGGAGCTGGAGACTGAGTTGGGTACCGTTGTGGGGGAATGGCTTCAGGACGGAGGCCAAGAGAGTGGAGGGGGTCATCAGATTAGAGCAAGCAGGAGAACCCACAGCGTGTGGCACTCTGTGGTGTGTGGTGAAGGGGAAAGGGAAAACACTAGAATAACCAAGGTTTCTCACTTGGTTGCTTGAAGCACAGAGCTGGTGCCTGTGATGGAAAATGCTGGAGTGGATGTGGAGGGGCATTTGGGTTTTAGGCTTGCAGAGTTCATGGTGTTTGTGGGCCATCCTGGATGAGACACTCTCTCATGGACGAGTGTCTGGGGCAGAAGCCTGGGGAATACCAACCAGGAAGGGATAGGTGCTGGAAGAGAAGCGTGCCTAATGGCCGACACCGGGCCTGCAGTTCATGGGCATTACTGCGTGTCACCACAGCTGGGGAGTGATTGCCTTCTAGAAACGTCTCGAGGCTCAGGTGTGCTTGTGGAGGAGAGACTGGTTAGTGATACTCCTGAAGCAGATGCAGCCAGTTTATCATTAAAAAAAAAAAACCCCACAACTTACATCTTATTTTCCATTTTGTAATTGTCTTTTTTCCTTCAGAAGCTAGCAGTTGGTTTCACACCTACTTAGTGTGTCTGTGTCTGCGCCCAGGGCTGCTGCTTCTTCAGCCACTTGCCAGTAGATGGGCCTCATGATAGCTGACACAGCAGCTCCGTCCTTCCTGCAGTTAACCCAGGTGGCGGTTTCTGTAACTGTTTAGAGAGCTTGACAAATATTTCAGAGAGGAGTGGGAAATGCCAAGCATAGCTGGGTAGGGGAGAGGGGCAGGATGCAGTGAGTGGAGTTGGGGGCTCCCAGAACACCGCCAGCTGGCACTTGCCTCTCCAGGCAGGAGCGTGGAAGAGTCTTTGGGGAGTGTGAGTAGCTCAAAAGAAAGAACCTAAAAATAGTGACACCAGGGGCGTCCTCCTTAGGGAGGCTCAGGTGGACCCTCACTAATGGAGCTCATAATTACTAACCTCCCCCCACAGTTCAAAGCTTCAAAGTTCTTTTGCTGCCCTACCTCTTAAATAGGAACAGATAACCAAGGACATGTGAAGACACCTCTAATTTGGGAAGTAAAGACCCTAGCACACATTTGCAGGCCGTGGAGGGTGTGCAGGAGGAGGACTGAACAATAAGACTGTCACTAACATGCACATGTGGAGAAGGGGAACTACTGCATGCAAGAGGCAAGAGCAGGCTGCTCTAGTTAAAAAAAAAAAAAAAGTTGGGGGAACACTTGAAGAACCAAAAAGAGAACTTTTGGATATAAAAAAACACAATGGCAGAAATAAAAAGCCCAGGTGGTGGGTGAAAGATATACAGTTGAGGAGCTGGGGAAGATGAACCTAAAAGCAAAGATGGGAAGTGAGAGAGAAAAGGGAAGGATCAGATCAGGAGGCTGACATTTGAATAATGTGTTTCAGTAAGAAAGAAGAGAGAAAATAGGACAAGGCTGTCTACGAAATAATGCAGGAGAATTTCCTAGAGCCAAAACTTTGTGTGGAAGGGCCCCCCCCCCCAGGTGGCAAACACTGCGGGTGAAAAGGCAGGTGTCCTTTGCTCTCCCCATCTGTTCAGCTCCCGGTGTGGGTCCTTGCAGTGTGGGGAGCAGGTTTCCACAGTAAGGGATGCGGGGTTTCCATAGTAATGAGTGAGAGTTTGGGAAACAAGGGATTTATCTGGAAATGCATCTGAGGCCATCAGTTTCAGAATTTGGGTAGCGAGAGTGGGGATGGAGAGAGACATGTGCACACCTACTCCAAAGCCCATTGTTGGGAAATCTCAGAACTCTGGGACAAGGAAGATTGTGCTAGCTTCTAGAAAAAGAATAAAAACAGGCCACCAGCAGCTCATCACAGAATGGAGCAGAATGCTGTGGGGACCTGTCCGCAGCAACGCTGGAAGGTGGAAAGCAAGAGAGCATGGCTTTCAGAATTCCAAAGGAAAATATCTTCTACCGTGAACTCTATACTCAGGCAAAGGAGGGTAGAATAAAGATATTTTCAGACATGGCTCCAAAAGTTCACGTCTCATGTACTTTAAGGTAGCAACTGATAGACAGTGAGGTGGTGAGTCTAGAAGGACAGCCAGAGGAGATGGGGTTTTCCCGAGAGGAGGTAGGGAGGCCAGCGTGCTCACCTGTCCGGGGCAGATTCCCCGGAAGAGAGTTCTTGGGGAAGGTGAACTTGACAGAGCACCTAGGCGTGGGACATCTGGAGAGGAGGTGTGGGCAGCTGGCAGGGTTGGGGCTGGATTAGTGATGAGTCCATGGAACACAAAGCAAGTGAGAGCACAAGACTGTTATTAGTTCCAGGGAAAATAGACTGTTGTGCAGGAAAAGAGAAATAATTACGGTGTATGGTGAGGCTCAGCAGTGAACAGCCTTTGCGCTGTGATCATTGATGTAAACATTGAATATTGCTCTAATTGAAGTGGGGAAGGGACGGGGTGCTGGGGTTTGTGGCAAACTCCCCAGCATAATCTCACCCTTTAACATACACCTGTGGGTGCACAACGTTGGTAAAGACAGGCACGCCGCACTTCCGGCTCTACTGGGTGAGGTGGCCCAAATCTCGCCCATGTTTGGTGCTCGGCATGCTCACTCCTGAGCCCTTTTCCTCACCCTGGAGAGTTGGCTTGTTCTTCGTTTCCTCTTTGTTATTGTCCTCGTTCTCTGGATCCTGACTCCTGGCTGTGGTCGCATAGCAGAGGATGGATGCTTTCTTGTTTGTTTGTTTGTTTTTTTTTTAAAGATTTTATTTATTTATTTGACAGAGAGAGAGAGAATACAAGTAGGCAGAGAGAGAGAGGTGGAAGCAGGCTCCCCGCTGAGCAGGGAGCCCTATGCGGGCCTCGATCCCAGGACCCTGAGATCATGACCTGAGTGGAAGGCAGAGGCTTTAACCCATTGAGCCACCCAGGCGCCCAGGATGGATGCTTTCTTGAGCTATTTTATTTTTCTTTTAACTTATTATAAAGAGTTTTTTAAGCATATTCAAAAGTAGAAAGAGCGCTGTTGTGAACTCTTCATTCCTTTCACCGAGTTTTGGAAATTATAAAAATCAGGGTCAGTTGTGTTTATCTGTTTTCTGTTAGCATAACAGCTCTCTGTTGAGTACCTACTATACCAAGCACTGTTCGAAGCCTTGAGGCCACCTGCCTTCTCAAGTTTATATGTTAATGCAGACAGACAGACAAGGAGCAAGTAAGCCCGAGAATGTGTGGTATTGGGGGCAATGACACATGTCACAGAGGAAAAGCAGGTCTGGTTGATGGGGAAGGCAGGGTGGGGAGTGACCAGGGGAGACCTCGCCAATGAGGTGAGCTCTGAGCAGAGATCAGAAGCAAGTGCGGGGTTGAGCCACTGGATTCCCCAGCTGTGCACATCTAGGCAGAGGACAGTAGAAGTGGGCCAGGCAGTGGGAGCCCATGAATAGCAAGGAGGCCACTGTGGCTGGAGTGGGGCCAGTGAGGGGGGCAGTGGAAGCGATGAGAGTGTGGGGTCCCATCAGGTAGGGCCTGTCAGCGGCCACTGTAAGGACTGGAAATGGGAAGCTGTGAGACTCCAGTGATTGGAGAGTTTTGAGCAGAGAAGTGGCGTGGTCTGACTTGTCATGGAATGACCACGGCTGCCGTGTTGAACGTGGGTTGTATGGGCTTGAGCATAGCGAACAGGTTGGAGACTACTATAGTCATGCAAGTGAGAGCTGAGGCCAGCTGGACCAGGTGCAGGGACAGGTGGGCACTAGAGGGACTGGAAGAGGTTAGAGTCTGGCTGTATTTGAGAGGTAAAGCTCCAGGCACATTCTTAAACTAATTGTGGTGTAATTTACCATCATCATTTTCCCTTTAAATAATTTATTTGAATTAACTCAGAGAATTGAGTGCTCACTTGGACTTGAGAGTCAAACACCAGGCAGCAGATACTTGAGTCTTGTGAGGAAGGTAGCAGGTCCAGGAGATGCGATCCCTGTCTTCTAAGAACTTGAAGTTTGGGAATGTGGGACTTGTATGCGTGCCNGGGGGGGGGGGGGGGGGTGAGGAGCTTAGGGACCGGGGACCAAGAGACCCGTGTGAGTGGATAGCCCACCATGCCCTGGGCCCAGCTCCCAGGGCAAGTTACTTCAAACGCCAACTTGAGGCTCCATTTTCATTCAGGTCTTCTGGGACGCACATTAACCTTCCTTTTCATCAAAATGACCATTTATTACTTGTTTTTATGTGGATACTCTGTCAGATATAGTTCTCGGGGTTAACTGGATACAAATGAAGTAATTCTGTAAACAGATGAACCCCAGTGCTGGTGGTGTCAGCACTGTCTGTCTTACTGTGGGGGTTTTAATCCAGCTCCAAAGAGGCAGACACAGCCCAGAGAGTAAATGTTGAGACCACTCACGGAAACTTCCCAAATTTCTGTTGACTACAGTGATGGGAACTGCAGTGATTATTTGCTTTATATAGTGTTTGCAAAGCTGGAAAAGAAGTGGGTAGTTTCTGGTCTTTTTGCCAGTCGCATAAATACATAAAACTGGAAACATTCTTGGACTTCTTAGTGAGGTCCATGTCACTTGATTTAATGCTCAGAAGTTGGTTATTTGGACAAGAAGAAGCAAATTCTCTCAGAAATAAAGTAATAAAAATTTGAGTGTCCCTGATTGCGCATGGAGTATGTACCGTAGAGGCTGCTGGGGGTAGTGGTTGGGAAGGTGGGTTCCTGAATCAGTTCCTGGGGCTCCAATGGCCACTCTCAACAGGTGCTAGCTGTGCGGACTTGGGCAAGTTGCCTGAATGTTTTGCCCCAATTTTATCACAATTAGTATGAGGATTAAATAAATTAATACACGTAGGAACTTACCATATCACTTTTGAAAACACATTAGCCATTGTTGTCATTATGATAAAATCAGTTGAAAGCATAGAGACTTCTTTGCTGATAATCAACTATTGGTAGAAAGTATGAGTAATAAAAAAGTAATGTATTAATAGAATACAAATATTTGAGGGCCCGATAAACATGGGAAAATAAATAAGGCCCGTGGCTGAGTCCAAAGAGAATGGCTTAATATTTTACAAAATAGTTCATATGTTATCATGTTTATGTTCTCAGTAGCTCTGATTAGCAGAAAGACCTCGGTCGGTAGTGTTTTGTGGGCGAGAAGCTGAGACTCAGACTTAAGGTGATGTCTCAGGCCACTCAGCGGAGACTGGCCTGGGCCCCAGAAGGCCTTCCCTCTTCCTCCCGATGTGTAAGTGTCTGGACTTCCGGGACTGGTATTTGCATCCTGTGTTGTGACAACTGGTGAGCGTGGTGTTCATGTTGAAAAGGTTTAGCTTCTGGAGATGGACTTAGTAAGACTGCTGACATTTTTCTTTTCTTGAAATCATATAAATCGAAGCATAATTTACATGTAGTAATATGCATACATTTTAAGCATACAGTTCAACAAATGTGGACAAATATGTCCACCCATCTAACTACCACTGCCGTCAGCACAATAGAATATCTCCATTGCCTGATTTCCTCCTGTCCCTTGGCACGCTGTGATTTCTGTCACTGTCTTTGCCTTCTGAAAACTTCCTGTACGTGGAATCACGTGGAATGTACTCTTCTGTTTCTGGGTTTTTCTGTTCAGTGTAATATCCGAGAGATTCATCCATGTCATTGTATGTACTGATTCATGAATCAGTGGCTCATTCTCCTTTATTGCGTGGTAGTTGTCCACTGAATGAGTCCACCCCAGTTTATGTATTCATTCACTTGGTGAAGGACCTCTGGGCTGTTTTCAGCTATTTTGAATAAAGCTGCAGTGAGCATTCTTGTACACATCTTCCTGCGGACAATTCCTGCATTCAGGGATCAGGTCTTTGGTGCTGTATCTGAAAGGCCTCACCACACCCAAGGTCATCTAGGTTCTCTCCTCTGATCATCTAGGAGTTTTCTAGTTTTGCAGTGTACATTTAGGTCCATGATCCACTTGGAGTTCATTTCTGTGAAGGCAGTAAGGTCTGTGTGAGGATGCTTTTACGTGTTTATTTGTCTTTGCGTGTGGACGTCCATTTGTTCCAGCACTCATAATTGAGGCAGGCTGTCTTTGCTGCATTGGGTTGCTTTTGCTGCAGACCAGTTGACTGTATTTATGGGGGTCTATTTCTGGGCTCTCTGTTCTTTTCCATTGATCTTTTTCTCTGTTCTCTTGCCAATACCACATGCTCTTGATTACTGTGGCTTTATGATAAGCCTTGAAGTCGGGTAGTCAGTCCTCCAACTTTGTTCTTCTTCAGTAATGTGTTGTCTATTCTGGGTCTTTCCCCTTACATATAAACTTTAGAAACTGTGGATAATAACAAAATCCTGGGATTTTGATCAGGATTGCATTGAATCTATAGATTACGTTGGGAAGAACTGGTGTCTTTGGCAGACATTGAGTCTTTCTCTCCACACACAGAATGTCTCTCCATATACATGTTGTATGTATTTTGTTAGATTTATACCTAAATATTTTATTTTGGGGAGTTCTAATATAAATGGAATTGTGTTTCTAATTTCAAATTCCACTTGTTCGTTGCTGATAAATAGGAAACTAGTTGACTTTTGTACATTAACTTTGTATCCTGCAAACTTGCTATAGTTGCTTGAAACCCTAAAATTTTGTAATTGAAAAATCATCAGTAATCTAAGATTTGTATATCATATTTTGATGTTCAGTTTGATTGGTCTTTAAATAGAGTCTCTAAGCATTACTGTAGCATATCTACTTCTATGGTTCTTGTAGAACCATCTAGAAACTGAAAATCTGCCTGATGTTTTTTAATACCAACTCTTCTCACTTTTAAACAGTCTTAGCATCAAAAAAGAATCTGGTCTCTATGCAAAAAGAGTTGATACCAGCTTTATTCATAGTGGTCAAAAAAGGGAACTAAGTCCATCAGTTGGTAAATGGATAAACAGTGGTATATCCATATAACGGAATACTGCTGACCATAAAAAATGAACTTAGGACTGACATGAACAATAGCCCGGACAGATCTCAGAAGCAACTTGTGAAGAGCCTGCCTCCTATGTGGTTTCATGTAGGTGACATTGTAGGAAAGGCAGAACCAAGCACAGAAAACAGATGAGTAGTTGCCTAGAGCTGAGCGTTGGGGGAGGAAGAGGGAACTTTAGAGAGTGATGGAAATGTCCTGGATCTTAATTATAGTGTATCTTAATAGTGGTTTAAATTTGCCAACTCATCAGACTCTACAGTTAAAGAGACTGAGTTTTATTTTATGTAAATCAGACCTTGATAAACCTGATTAAAAAAGAAAAGGAGAAGCAGAGGTGATTTAATTAGGAAAGAAGGGTCTTTTAAACAAATGGTGCCGGAACAGATGGGGAAAAACTTAATCTCAACCCGTCCCTCTGGAATACTCGTATTGGATAGTGGCTGAAATTCTCTGCATTTGATGTTCCTTTCACCGTGGTGAATAACTGTATCTATTTCTTAACACCTTTTTTTTTTAAAGATTCATTTATTTATTTAGAGAGTGAGAGTACGTGCCATGAGTGGGGGGAGACAGCAGAGGCAGACAGAGATCTCCAGCAGACTCCATGCTGAGCACGCAGCCTGACGTAGGGTCTGATCCCACGACCCTGAGATCATGACCTGAGCCGAAGCTGAGAGTTGGATGCTTTACCGACCTCCCGGGAGCCCTCCATTTCTTAACACTTTTCTGTTTAGTTCTCACTGGTTCGATCACTTCTATCGATAATTTGTAGTAAACACACACACACACACACACATATCCTGTACAAGTGATGAAGCAAATATATATATGAGGGTTCTCCAGGGAACAGAATCCGTATGGTGTGTGTAAAGAGATGTGTTTAAGGAATTGGCTCATGTGATGATGGAGGCTGAGAAGTTCAGACCCAGGGGGGCCGAGTCCCAGCCTGAGGGCAGGAGACTTCTGTCCCCACTTGAAGGCAGTCAGGCAGAGAGGAAATTCTCTCTTGCTTCACCTTGTTCTGTTCTGGCCCTGAGTAGATTAGCCCACGCTGGGAGTGCCGTCTGCCTGACACAGTCTATGGAGTCAAATGTCAGTCTGGTCCAGAAACACCGTCAAACACACACCCCAAATACCGTGTGGCCAGCGAAGAGGACGTAGAATCAACCAGCACATGCCTCCTGGCCTGTGTGTCCTGCAGTCATCAGTTCTGCTACAAAAGTGTGGAAGATGCCCTGACGCAGGTCCTCACGCAGGTGTGGCCATGGGGCCCGCTTTCCCCAACCAGAACAACACACCCCGGCCTGGGAGGGAGCTCAGCCCCCCGCTGTCTGCCGCACACTGCCCTGTTGTCCCCCTGATTTTTGCACGCTGCAGGTGTGAGGGCCACTTCTGACCGGCAGCCTTCTGTGGGCAGCCAGTGTGAGCTCCTGCCCGCACGCATGTGTGAAGAGGAATGTTTAGCAACCCCACGCTGAGCTAAGAAACCACCGTTCCTGCACAGCCACCTTGTGTTGGGGTTAAAGCTAACTTGAAGCCCGATTGTTCACAGGGCACTGAGAGGGCCCTTGCAGAAAACCAGCCCCCAAGGTGAAGCTTTTGGGAGAGACTTGGCTGCCCATTCTCTTGCTGAAGCAGGGGGCTGACTCGAAGCAAGCTTGCTCAGCGGGGCTTCTTTGTGCTCCGCTTCTCCAGAAGCTCCACGGCTTTTTTTGGCTGCTTTTTGAAGTCATGGGAGATTTGTGTTTGGAAATAATGCCCTTATTTTTTGAATGAGTACTCCTTTGAGGTCAGTGTTGTTCCCTGACTTGCTTCTGCATCCCATGGGCTCCCGGCTTCAGTTCTCACCTGCTCCCCCACCCCTCACCCTCCCCTCCCCCCC
>LNAC01000028.1:5587350-5620052 GCA_002007465.1 Ailurus styani | reverse complement strand
CCCCCATGCCGCCATCCTCCCCAGAAGGCAGCAGAGTGTTCCTCCAGAGCTCTTCTTGGCTCCCACTGCCTCCATGCCCGGGCCAGAAACGTGCAGGTCCCGCTCCACTTGACAAAGTAAAGGCTGTTGGCGGCGCTGTGTGGTTGTCTCTGTCTCTGCACCCCTGAGGAGCTGTGGACCCTGTTTGAAGCAGCACAGGCCTTTCTTTCCTTTGGAGGCCCGGCTGGTACAGGCCGTTTCCTACCCCCGGCCCGCCTTGTCTTCATGACTATTGTTTACGTGGCTTGTTCGAGGCCGAAGAGGACAGCACCCAGGGCTGCCCTTGTTCCCTGAGGTTGAACATGACCCATAGCGTCAGCCTCATTGGCAAGCGGGATGGAGGTGCTCCTCACCTCGGTTTGGAACGGCCTGGAAGGGGTTGCTCCTGAAGCCAGCCTGGTTCTGGGGCAGGACTCCAGGGCAAGGCAGGGCTCCGAAGAGCCAACGCATGGGGTTTGGGGCATCCCAAAGGGAAGACTTGTCTTGTTTGCATACACCCATCCCCTCATTGTACGTTTCTAAAACTTTAACATTTGTTTGATAAATTGCAGGTAAAGTCAGCCTGTTGAGATTTTGTGCAGGGTTGTGAGTTTAAGCTGTGGCTCTAGGTTTATAGCCTTTGTTACTTATGGCGCTCACCCACTACAGGCCCTCCTAGTTTGTGCATTTTATTTACTTTTACTCGAGTGTTTATTTTTTACACACTGTCCTGCATTTCGCCTTATTTATTCAATAGTACCTCTCGTCAGTTCTTCCATGTCCGCTCTTTAGCTCTACTTCATTCTTTTCCAGCATTTCTATTGTGGTAAAATACACATAATGTCAAACTTATCATCATAGCCATTTTTAAGCCTACGGTTCACGTAGCCTGGAGCACATTCACACTGTGCAACCATCAGCACCCTCCGTCTCTAGAATTCATTTCATCTTTCCAAACTGATCCTCTGTCCCCATTGAACACTGACCACCTGCCATCCCCTTCCAGCCCTGGGTAACCTCCAGTCTGTCTCTGGGAATGTAACTCCCCTGGGGACCTCACGGGAGCAGAATCATTCGGCATCTGACCTTTGTGACTGCTTGATATCACTTGGCAGTGGCTCCTGGAGGTTCCTCCACTTCATAGCAGCTGCCGGAATGTCCTTCCTCTTGGAGGCTGCGTGATTCTCTGTTGTACATGTGTGCTCTGTGCTCTGTGACCTGCTCATCCTCCCGGGCACATGGGGGCACCTCCACCTAGTTGGCTGGTGTCGATCACGCCGCCGTGAACATGGCTGCACAGGTAACACTTTCCAACCTGCTTCCAGTCCTTTGGACTGCAGACCCAGTAGCGGAATTGTTGGGTCCGTATGGTCATTTCACACGGTCATTCGATTTTTAGTATTTGGAGGATGCTCCATACTGTTTTCCACAGTGGTGACACAAATTTGCGTTCCCCTTGATGGGGCCAGAGGTTCCAGTTTCTCCCCATCCTGGCCAACACTTATCTCCTGGTTTGGTTTTTGTTTTGTTGAAGATTTTATTTATTTATTTTTTACGTAGAGCTCGAACTCATAACCCTGAGATCAGGAGTCGCACGCTGCACTGACAGAGCCACTGGGTGCCCCTGTTATGTTTTGTTTTGTTTTTGGTTGGAGCCATCCAGTTGGGTGGTACTTCCCATAATCTTGATTTGCGTTTCCCTGATGAGTGGTGTGGAGCATCTTTTCACATGCTCAGGGACCGTTTGTCCTCAGGGAAATGTCTGTTCAAGTTGTTGGCCTTTTCTTGAATTGGGTTGTCTGATGTTTTTTTCTTTTGAGTATTATGAGTTCTTCATTTATTCTGGATATTAAGCCTGCATTAGATACATGATTTGCAAACATTTTTCTCCCATTCTGTGAGAATCTTCCCTGTGGATGGAACCCTTTTATGCACACAAGTTTCTAATTTGCATGAAGTCTGAGTGGTTTTTTTCTTCTGTTAATGCCTTAATTTTTGTATTGCTATGTATCTTTTGTAAAAGGAAAAATGTTTTTTTCTCATAGTAAAAACCAATCAATATTCAGTGTAAACAAAAAACAAGCCATGAAGCAGTAAATCAGAATCACCCAGACGCCTGCTGCCTGGGGCTGTTTGCCGACGCTGTCTTAGGGCTGGGTGCTGTTGGCGGGGCCCTCTTCCCTGTGTGTGGCGCCCTCTTCCCTGTGTGCCATCCATGCTCACCTGACAGCCAGCCCCTAACCCGGGAACTCTCCCTGCAGTGACCCACAGGCCTACTGAGTGCTCTTGTCTGCATGTGCAAATCAGGAGTCTCATTATAAGTAAGTTAGTTGACTTGCTGTTTACAACATAAGCCATAGATTCACTGCGTGGATGAGAAGAACCCCCTGGGGGGCTGCCCGAGTGACCTGCTGCTGGCCCAGGGACAGGCGGTAAGACATTCGGGACCTGAATGGGGCTCCTCACTCCTCCCCCAGTGCGCTTTTCCATACCCAGTCATACTTAGGGTAGGTTATTTATGGACTAAGCACAAAACTTTAGACACCGAGTGTATTAAAGACTAAAAGATGACAGTGTTTGATGCTAATCCACCAAATAAGGGAAAAATCAGTGCGACTTTAAACATTTTCTGGTTAAGAGAAGGAAAGCTTTCTTTACACTTAGAGAACCACATTTGGGACAGGTGACAAAGAAATGTCCGATGCATCTGCTCCACCTCTGTTTGGTACAGATGCAGCCGACGGGAGCGTCAAGGGCGGGCTGTAGGCTGACTGGGGCTCACTCGACTGTGACCTCTGCCCCCAGGACCAGCACCCTCTGCATCTGTTGGGTCGTTCGGTCAGAGAAGACAGGAAACACGTGCCCGTGTGTGACAGAGACGTACCTGTTGGCACCTGGACTTCCAAGGAAGCGTGATCCTTCTAAGCCCCTTCTGTTCACCACCTTGAACTTAGACAAAGAAGAAACTTTGCACATGTGACTTCAGTCCCTGGGGGGCGATGGGGGGATGTGTGTGCGTCTGTGTCTTATCAGGGCCCTGTATGTGAGTGCCTCCTACAGCAGAGGACCATCCAGATCCAGAAGAAAGGAGCTGTTGGTCTATATAACCACATGGATGAGTCTCAAAGCTCACCTTGTGATTCCATTTATAGAACACTCTAGAAAATGCAAACTAATTTATAGTGACAGAAAGCAGATGAGTGGCTGGAGGGGAGGATGAGCTGGGGAGAAGGGTGAGGAGGGGCAAGAATGAGCTCTGGGGTTCGATGGAGGTGTTCTCGCTCCAACCGTGGTGATGGGGTCATGGGTGCACATGCGCGTCCATACGCCTCAGACTCCCTGCGAAGTTGGTGCGGTCGCTCATATGCTACTGACACCTCCCAGAGCGGTTCAGGAGAACGGGGACGTTCAACAGCAGAGCCGGGAGAGCGTGTGTGGGGCTTGACTTCTGGAGTGAGGCTTGAATCCAGACGCTGATGTGACCCTCTGGGCCTCAGGTCCCTCAGCTGTCGGGGGGTCATGCCGCCCACCCCAGGGCCATGTGCAGAGGGCCCGAGGGAAAGGACGTGGATAGCACGCTCCTCCCAGCACCTCGCACTCGGTGGTAAGAGCCCTTTAAAGGGCAGCTTCTGGTAAAAAGATACTATCTGTACATATCCTGTGATCCTAAAAATAATCAACCATGTCTTTTCCTTGCAATTCCTGGTTCTTGGCATTCTCTGTATACAAGTGATGCCATGGTCCCTGGTGCGTGGTGGTGCCTGTGACCACCGACAGGACACGGGACTCTGCCCCGTCTCCACTGTGCTTGGGAGTCTTGCTCAGAAAACTGGAAGCCCGGCTCTCAAGCACGTGATATTTTCTGCCCATTTTCCTTTCGCTGCTTTCTCAGGCTTTGGCAAAACTTTTTTTTGTTTTGTTTTGTTTTTTGATATGGTTTCACCTTCCTCTCTAGAAACTGCTCAACCTTTTACATCCTCTGGAGGGGATGGTCTGGAGAACCTCAGTGGCCTGTGCTTATGATCTCGCTTTATAGACCGGCTGTGATGTGGTGTGATCATAACCATTCTTGTTCCCCTCACGGCCCTGATGCCCTCACAGGGTGCGGGCTGACCTCTGGCAGAAGCCGTGTAGGAGGCGAGGACCTCTAACTCTGATGTTTTAATGGCACAGTGACAGAAGCTGAAGGAGAGGCAAGGACCCCACTTAATCTTAGCAAGTGGATTAAGACACGTGCCTATCGAACAGTTCTATGGAGAGGAGGTGAAGACAGAAGAGAGGGGTACAGATCTTGACCTTTTCCAGAACCTCAAAATGTCAGGTTACACTCACTGAACATGGGTATGATAATTGGTATTTTACCCTCCACCCCCTGAATGGGGCTGTAAGACGGTCTAGGCCCAAAACATGGACCTCAGAACAGAGAGGTGAAGGTGAATGATGTCACTGGAAGGGATTAGCATCTTCCGAGACCCATGAGCATGGCCAGCATTGTTCCTTAGAACTGATGCCTGGGACCGCACTGGGCACAGGGTCAGGTGTGGTGGGTCTATACCTACAGGCATGAGTGTTCACACAGATGAGTACTACGTTTGCTTTCCTGTCCACCTCGTCTTTCTTGCCTTGTGTCCAGCTCCAAGGTCTCTGTCATGTATTGTTGGTTCTGTTTGATCTCAGTGGACAGCTTGACATCGCAATCTCAGTGTCCAGCTCTGATTTTCAACCCATCTTTCCAGCTTATTCATCTTTCTGAATCTAGATTCCACTCTCAGTTGCTGGCAGGGTGGGCCAGCTCTGCTGGTGGCATGGGGGACTGCCTCTAGGGGAGAGGTAAGCAGAGTCACACACTGGGGGACCTGGCAGGGGGCCAGGGGATATGCTGAGCCTGGCAGGTGGCCCTCAGGGGCTAACCTCTGTTGATTAATATGTGACAGATGTTTTCCATCCTGGGCTGGGTTGGGAAGCACAGTGCCAACTAAGCCCATGTCCTGCCACCTCCGTCCATCCCAGTGATGATGGCCCAGTGTGGAAGGGCAGGCCCAGCTCCCCTTCGGGCCCTCCTGTTGTAAAGGGAGGGGAGTCCAAGTGTGACTACCCTGCACCATCTTCCTCTGTCTGTTGGTGCCCAGCGGGGAAGGTCGGCTCCCTGCCTGGCCCTGCTGAACTGCGAAGGCAGGGGTGGTTTTTCCACTGGTGTCTGGCCTAAGTAGAGCAGGCGTCTCCAAAAAGATGCTCCTGTTGTTGGGTCACTGTGAGGATAGGGACAGTGCTCAACACCCTACTCGGTCTGCACACCAGTCGTAAATGGGGAGTGGGGTCCCGAGACCTCCCTCAGGTTGGGTCTTTCACTGGAAGGACCTGCGGAGCTCATGGAAAGGTGTTGTACTCACTGTTACGGTTCATCACAGCAAAGGATTCCGATGACAAGCCAAGGGAAGAGACGCAGGGGGAAGAGTTGCCCCTCCCAGGGGGGCCTGGATAGCGCTGACTCCAGCTACCACTGATGGGTGACAGCGGGTGTGGAGTGCTCCCCCGCGTCTGCGTCCATAGTCTCTCCTCGGGTTCTGTCATCAAACAGGTCCACTCCCCACATGGCTGACCTCAGCCTCCAGCTCCCAGGAGAAGCCTCTCCCAGGAGGCATGGGCAAATGCCCAGTCCTTTACTGCAGCTTCCCCTGCCCTTCCTTTGCCTGGGCCCTTCTCTGGAGGCTCTTCTGGGAGCTTTTCTCCTGGACCTGTTGGCTCTTTGGGATTGGAGGCAGTGACCTCTGTGGGACAGGCTCGTCCTTCTGTTGCTCCTCGAGTAACCGGGTCCCTGGACTGTCCTTTCTGAGCCTTCCTGTGCCTGTTGGTTGTGTCCCATCTCTAGTTGTTTCGCTGTGAGTGGGCAGATTGGTCATGGAGCAGCCCCTCCGGGTGGAACCAGAAGAGGAACCAGGGGAGGCCTGTAGGTGGTGACTGCACGTCCTCTTGTTTTCGGGCTAGCGTCCCTGCCTGGGGCTCCCTGTGACCCAGCCAGCCTTCTCTGTCCCGGCACTCGATCAGACACCACATCTTGCCTGTGGTGTCCTGAGCACTTCTCCAAGTACCTGGGACAGAACTGGGTTCAGTATATGTGTCAGACAGGACTGGCCCAAAGATGGGCTCCTCTGGCATTTCTGGTATTGATCTTGACTGTGGTTGAGGATAGCCTTCAATGGAAGTTGTAAGGGAGCCACAGATCTGATGTCCAGCCTGCAGTTCCTGTGTGTAAGGGCAGCCACCTGCCCCTGAGCCAGTGGGCCCGCTGGTCGACCTCGTCAGGGTGTGGTCCCAGCACCCGCTGACTTTTGTAGCAGCCAATCTGCCCCTGCCTCCCTTCGCCCTCCCACCACCCTTTTGTTTTTAAAGACCGGGCAGCCTTTCCCCATCTTCAGCTGTGGCTCTGCCGTGGTCTGGCTCCTCTGCGGGGACACCAACGGTGCTCTTAGAGCCTGGAAAGCTCTCACATGGGTCCCCTTTCAGCTGCCCAGTGGATCCTCCCTGTCCCCCCTCTGACCTCGAGAGTTGTCTGTCCTTTCCATGTAGGGGGGCAGAGACGGTGCACGTAGTCCAGCACATGTCAGCCGCGCACAGTGGCCTGTCTCTGATGTGGTTATTTGCATTAAATGTGCACAGCGAAAGGTTTTCCTCAGAGGCTGGGACGTCTTTAGGATTTTAACCAGTTGTAGCATGCATTCAGATTTAAATTTGTTTTGGTTTTACTGACCGCCTCTCCCTCCTCAGCATTTCCTGCCCACAAGGGTCTGTGTCCCTGCCCGAGCCTGGTCTGTCAGCCCCCCCTTTTCAGTTCAGTGACGAAGGATCTCCAGCAACCTCGCCAGCCAGCCCCGTCCTTCTGGGCCCCTTGAAGCAGCATTGGAAGCAGCGTTAGTCCTATCACACGGAGGGGCTGAGACTCAGCAGTCGGCCTCACAAAGCCTAAGTCGTGGAGGATGGAGGTGTGAGGGGCGGGGCAGGGACACGGACCACGAAGGGAGGTCCGAGACATCAGCAAGCACCGTCTGTTGGAGTCAGACTGCAAGAGGACACCCTAGCCGGACCGAAGGCTTTAACGTAGCTCTGTGTTACCTTTCCAGGGTCCTGAGAGCAGTGTCCCGTCTCCATGAAGCTGATGTGACAGCACCCAGGTGAAAGGGCCCCCCGCCCCGTCCGCAGACAGGATGACCAAAACCCGGCTCTTCCGCCTGTGGCTGGTCTTGGGGTCCGTCTTCATGGTCCTCCTGATCATCGTGTACTGGGACAACGTGGGCACCGCCCACTTCTACCTGCACACTTCCTTCCCCAGGCCGCACCCCCTGGCGCCGCTGCCCACCCCCACGCATGGGGCGGAGAAGGAATTCGCGTCCGACATGGACGCGTTTTTGCAGAAGCTGCTCGGCGGTGGCCTGCAGCAGAATGCCCCTTTGGGTAAAAGGACAGAGCAGCCGTCCGTGCCGGCCTCCAGCCGGCCCGTGCTGAGCAACGCAGAGGAGAGCGTGAGGGGCTACGACTGGTCCACCCGCGATGCCCAGCAGGGCCCGGACCCAGGTGGGCGGCAGGCCGAGAGGCGGAGTGTGCTCAGGGGGCTCTGCGCCAACGCCAGCTTTGTGTTCCCCACCAAGGAGCGCTCCTTTGACGACATTCCCAACTATGAGCTCAACCACCTCATCGTGGATGACCGGCACGGGGTCATCTACTGCTACGTGCCCAAGGTGGCCTGCACCAACTGGAAGCGCGTGATGATCGTGCTGAGCGAGAGCCTCCTGGACCGCGGCGCCCCTTACCGTGACCCCCTGGACATTCCCCGGGAGTACGTCCACAATTCCAGCACCCACCTGACCTTCAACAAGTTCTGGCGCCGCTACGGCAAGTTCTCTCGCCACCTGATGAAGATAAAGCTGAAGAAGTACACCAAGTTTCTGTTCGTGCGGGACCCCTTCGTGCGCCTCATCTCGGCCTTCCGCAGCAAGTTCCAGCTGGAGAATGAGGAGTTCTACCGCAAGTTCGCGGTGCCCATGCTCAAGATGTATGCCAACCGCACCGGCCTGCCTGCGTCCGTCAGCGAGGCCTTCAGCGCGGGCCTCAAGGTGTCCTTCGCCAACTTCATCCAGTACCTGCTGGACCCACGTACCGAGAAGCTGGCGCCCTTCAACGAGCACTGGAGGCAGGTGCACCGCCTCTGCCACCCCTGCCAGATTGACTATGACTTCGTGGGGAAGCTGGAGACCCTGGACCAGGATGCCGCGCAGCTCCTGCGGCTCCTCAAGGTGGACAAGCTCCTGCACTTCCCCCCGAGCTACCGGAACAGAACTGCCAGCAGCTGGGAGGAGGACTGGTTTGCCACCATCCCCCTGGCCTGGAGGCAGCAGCTTTACAAACTCTACGAGGCCGACTTTGTTCTCTTTGGCTACCCCAAGCCCGAAAACCTGCTCAGAGACTGAAGGCATCAGGGGGCGGTCCCGGACATCAGAATTAACTGGGCGGGCGGGCTTGCTTCAGACCTGGACCAAGGGTCCTGCCGTACCACGGCCTTCCTCCTGAGGATGGGGCGAGGGGTTGGCGCGTGTATCTTTTTATGGCTTTGTTTCTCTCCCAGTCTGGCCCGTGGCACAACTCCACAACGCTCCACGATGTTGACGAGGCGGCTGGAGACACCTGGAATCGACTGTACCCACACTCCGGTTTTTCAGACCACCTGCGATTTTGCAATCTGGACGTACTGTTTACTCCACTGCCTATATTCCTTGAGTACTGTGTTAATATTGTTTTTTTAAGATTAATATATTTCAGATATTTAATATGAAAAGTGGAGGAGAGGATGGAGTAAAGGTCACACCTGCTTCTGCTGCCTGCTTCTGTGCTTATTCTGGCAGAGCACCGGTGCTCAGGAAGGGGCTCCGAGGGATTGCACCTCAGAAACTCGGGTGAGGGCAGGGAATTTTCACGGTCATCTTCAGCAAAAAGGAGGAACCTGCACTTGAAATCAGGCCCCACTTGTATTTTTAAAAGGGTAGCAGACAGGTGCTTCGTGAGCCAAAGCTCTCTGCCCGTGTGATATCTGTGAGAAGGGAAAGTGGTTAGAAAGGGTTTTGTCCTTGAGACCGTACTTCAGGTCGCAGTCACAGAAGCAGGATGTTAGCTCATCCAGTCCCCTGAGGCTATAGATCATGGACGTGCGGTCACGGGGATGGGGTGAGTAGGGGTCTGTCCTGAGAATCTGTTCCCCGCCGTCAGCAAGGTGAGGCTTGGGTGGGATTGTTGTCAGAAACTTGGCTGGTTGGCTGCAGCTCCCATGACCTTCCCCCTTAAGGACGGGACTGACCATTGGATCCTCACATTTGGTGGTCCCGACTCTGTAACGGTGTCTGTGTGGGCCTGCCCAGGAAGGCTCTTTCTAAACATCGGGTTCAGGCTGATGTGCAGTTGTGACTGGGACCCTATAGTTGATGGGAAATGTGTACTCATTCCATGGTGTGTGGGCCTCATGTGTGACCTTGTCTTCTTAATCTGTAGCATCCAGTCCTCAGGGCCCAGTTCCCGAGGAGCTGGCCACACATCGAGGAGTCCTTTGCCAGCTCTCCTTCGTGTGTGGTGTCCTTGCTCCACTGGTTTCATGATGGCGCTGAGGTTTGAGCCCATGCCCTCTGGGTGCCCGCCTCACAGACTCAGGCTCCACAGGGCCTGAAACCATCCGCTTTCCCTTCTATAAATTCCCCTTTCTGTAAAACAGTTGGCAGCAAAGATGCTCCAACTCCAGTCTGGTTTTAGAGTCATGGAAGATTCGTCACCACATTGGGGACTCCTGAGACGTAGTTGTCTGTGGCACCGCGAGCACTGGGCTTCAGGTCACTAGGCAGATGGGGTGGCTCTGCCTTTGGGGAACCTTGTGACCCTACGGTGTAAGATGAGAGCGGGGACCCCTGGCCCCAGGCCAGCGGGCCAAAGGCCTTCAAGGACAGAGTGTCAGGAGGTGAAGGCGGGCGTCCTTAGAAAGGTGGTGCCTGAGCCCGGCCTGAAGGATGGGGGGCGGCTCGGATGTCTGTGGTATAGCATGTGATGTTAGCGCAGGTGCAGGGCATGTCCAGATACAGGAGGTACTAACCACAGACATTCATTGCCAAGCTCCCTCACGAGTCCTTCCATGTCCCCTCAGTCCTGTTCTCTGGTGAGGACGCTGCACGGCAGAGGTCAGGTGGGGCCAGGACTTGGAGCTGGTGGGCTTTGCCACACACCCCCGCCCTGGGATGTGAATGGGGTGTGAGTGGAGTCTGGCGGCCTTGACCGTCAGGCCCAGGAGTTGAGGTCTCACTTAGGCAGCAGCGAGCTGTGGTAGAGGCGTTGGGGATGGAGGAACTTGGGTTATTTGGGGTCAGTGTGGCATTGGGGTGAGGAGTGGAGGGAGCCTGGAGGCTGGTCAGCAGGAGACAGCAGCCACTCTGCTCAGAAGGGGCCTGTGCAGAGACAGTGGGGTGACGGGCAGACGGGAGGAGTGACGGTATTCCAGAGGGGTTCCCGCCCGAGCTGCTGCTATTCTTGTATGTGACAAAAGAGAAGCAATAAGAAATCAGGAGAGCGGGCGCCTGGGTGGCTCAGTGGGTTAAAGCCTCTGCTTTCGGCTCAGGTCACGATCTCAGGGTCCTGGGATCGAGGCCCGCATCGGGCTCCCTGCTTGGGCGGGGAGCCTGCTTCCCCCTCTCTCTCTCTGCCTGCCTCTCTGCCTCCTTGTGATCTCTCTCCCTCTGTGAAATAAAATAAATAAAAAAATCTTTAAAAAAAAAAAAAAAGAAAGAAATCAGGAGAGCATAGAACTTTCTTCTGACCTGGTAACATCCCCCCCACCGATAATTTTTATCGTGGTCAAAGATGCTTAACATAAAATTTATCATCTTAACCACTTAAGTGTCTGTTTCGGGGATGTTAAGGGCATTCACACTGGTGTGAAGCCCCCACCCAATGGCCATCGGGCTCCGGAACTTTCTCATCTCCCCAAAGTGAAACCCTACGCCCATTCCTCCCTCTCCCTGCGCCTGGCACCCACCCTCCTGCTTGCTGTGTCTGTGACTCGGGCGACTCCAGGGACCTCACAGAGGTGGGATCCTGCCGTGTCTGTCCCTTGGGCTCTGGCTTCTGTCACTCAGCATGCTGTCACTCAGCATATCCGTCCCTGCGGTGGCCAGTGTCAGTGTGTCCTTCCTTGTCAAGGCCCAGGGGTGTTCCTCAGGGTAGATGGGCCATGTTGTGCGTGTCCGTTCACCCACCAGGGAACACTTGAGCCGCTTCCGCCTCTTGGCTGTTGTGAGCGGTATTACCGTGCACACAGGTGAACAGATCTATGTGAGTCACGGCTTTCACTTCCTCGGGTGGGTACCCCAAAGTGGATTGCTGAGTCATAGCTGACCTGGTGACTGTTGGCACACTGCATCAGCGTGGGGAGACATGCAAATGGCGTGTCATGGTGCTAGAGGTGAGCTGGGAGGGTGTCCTGGGGAAAAAGGACGGTGTTGGGGATAGTTTCAAACCTCCTTCACGTGTATTAAGAATGCTGTAGATTTCAGTCCTGTGCTGTAATTTTGAGGAACTGGTTTTCATCAAAATGGGCCATCACGTTGAAATCGGGGTTCTAGGACACATCTTCAGCCACCACCATCAGCATGGTGCTTGGCATCTGCGTCTCATGGTAGTTTCTTCCTGAAATGCGTTTATTTCGAGAATGTTCAGACAAATGTTAAAATTCACTGGGTGCTGGGCTTATGAGGGCAGGGCCCCCCCTTGCATGTCTTTATTCTTGGTTCTGTGCACAATTACACTGTAGGTCAGTTTCCCTGGGTGTTGTGGGCGTATGTGCAGGGACTGTGGGAGCGGGTTCCTGTGGCATCCACACACCTGTCCGGATTCCTGTACCGCCAGCTGGGCCCAACCTGGGGGCCACCTGGGGGATGACTCATGACGTGATGGCAGGGAAGGTTCTCGTGGACCATCGAACTCCTCCTTCCACAGGCTGTGGGAAGAGCAGGGTGCCCCCACCTCGTCCCTTTCTGGGGCACCTCTTTCCCTGATCCACAGAATTGCGTCCTGTAAAGAAATTAGGCTCCGTATTTTTTTTGTGGTAAGATACTATACAAATTTTTAAATTGATATTGTAATTAGCTTATTTAACCAAACAATTCCATAAACCTGATTCTTTATCTCTGCTTACCTCTCGCCTCTAGCTGTTGCTGACACACTTGCCCACTGTCCTAATAACGTGGTATAGGATCCTCTCCATGTTGTCACTGAGCCCGCAGCACGGCCACCAGCCCACTGTGCCTGTTTACAGTGGGGAAAAGGGATGTGGGAGAGACTCATCCGACGCCCGAGGCACGTGTGTACACGAGCGTGTGTGTGTGAGAGAGACACACTGTCCGTTCTGTTCCTCTAAAAACAGTACACATTTTCATGCATCGACGCAGAGTTCCCACATACGACTTCTCATGCACACCCAGGGGGCCTTGCGTTGCTTTTGCTCTCTCGTTTGAAGGATTTTCCACTATCAGAAGAACTTTAAGTCTGTTTTCATCAGGGGTCACGATCTCATTTCCTCTTCCCGGTGCAGTCAGTGTGTGCCTGGGCACTTGCCCCTGTAGTTGGTGAAGGTGGGGCTTTAACCTGGCTCTGCCACTGACGGGGAGCAGTTAGAAGAGCGGGGCCTGCCCCAGGACTGCCTGTCCCCCAGTGCAAGGCTGTCCCCAGCCCGTCAGCAGGCAGCATGTGGCAGGGAGCAGCAGGCATTCCCGCCCCTGGGGTGCCACAGGAGCCTGAGCCGGGGAGGCAGAAGGCGTGAGGAGCATGGCTCTCCAACCTGCCTGTCCCCTGAAGCTCTGTTTCAGAGCACACACGGAGTCCCCTGGGGTTCCCAGGACCATTGTCCCATGCTTTTATTTGCAGTGGAGTTTCTGCACACAGGCGTGGGCAGGGACAGCTCCAGCTGCAGTCGGAGCCTTCTTCCACGCGCCTGCACCTGGGGCAGGGCTCGGCATGCCGCGGGCACACGGTCATGGTGGGGTGGGGCCAAGGAGGGCTGCCATCGTCCTCTCCAGGTGTTTGTAAGACGACCGTGGATCACGGGATTCAGTGACCCGGCCTGAGTGGGCTTAGAGCTCACTGCTTCTGCCTTGCGGCACTTTCTAAGCACCGTGGGGTCTGTGGGGTCCAGAAGGATGGCTTGCACTGTTCCTGGAGAAGTGAGCTGTCTCCCATTTCAGAAAGGAATGGTATGTCTCCATTTCCTCCCTGTGTTCTCCTCTCCCCTGAAAGATGCTTTGGCTCCCCTTCCCGCCTCCCAGAGAGGGTGAGGACTGGCGTGTCCATGCTCAGCCGCAGGAACAGCCCAGCTGCCCTTCCTCCCCTGCCCTTGTCCCAAGAGGGCTAGACCCTGGAGTGAGGATCCAGGCGGACTGGGCTGGTCCTGGCGGCTGGAGGGCCAGGAGCACGTGGATCCCGCTGACATGGGTCTGAGCCCCGTGGGTGACGTGTGTGTTTGGTGACTGTGCAGTTCCCCTTCCCCAGCGGGCCCTTCAGCGCTGCCCCGGGTACCGCTTCGGCTGCACTGTGGGGGGGGCCTAGCTCTGGACCAGTGGTGCTAGCTGGTTTGTAACAAGTAACACTAGACAGCTTCCCAGTGGCCACACGGACAGCCCCAGAGCCTCTCCTTCAGTTTCTCTGGGGGGAAGCTTGGTTTCTGGCAGGACTTTTCTCCTCCGTATGTGCTCTCCTGGCTTGGACAGGGTTGCCGCTCAGGGGGCAGCATGAGGCTACTGGCAGACAGCTCAGGGTGCTTGAGTTTCATCCGTGTCGGAGCACATGCCGGAATTCCCTTCCTCTCTAATATTGCAGTGTTGGTGGGGGCGGGTATCCGTCACATTTTATTTACCCGTTCATCCATCGGTGGACACAAGTGTCTGTACCCTTGGCTGTGTGGATAAGTCAGTGGTGGGCGCAGGGATGCAGATGGCTCTTCAGGATCCTGCTTGTAGTCTTTCTGGGCCCAGACCTGGGAGTTGGACTGCTTGGGTCATGTGATTTTTGCATTTCCTTTTTTTGCACAATTGAATTTCAGTGCTTGTCATTGCCACAGATGCTTACAGATGAGGACATGTGAACGTCACCCAAGATCGGTCTTCCCCGGTGCATGAGCCTCCTTAACCCTGCGTGTGGTTCTGGTAACGAAGGCAGGGCTGGTGCCACCCGCCCCCCCCAGCCCCTGGCCCCTGGCCCGCACTGCGCTGTGGCACCCCCTGTGCCGGCTGGCCCAGGTGGGCAGGGGTGGTGAGGGGGACATGGGCATCTGACCCCAGACCAGGGCCACGCAGAGATGTCCCCCTCACCCGTCACATCACATGTAGTGCGTCCCCTGTGGAGGAATCAGCACCCTCGCCGCCCGGCTGGGCACAAGCCACTTGTGACCCACGGGTCTGGAGACCCGTCCTGGGTGACGCCGCCATCAGGCCGGCAGCACCCGGCACCTCGCTGGGCTCCTGGTAAACGGGAGGTCACGGCCCTCGAGAAAGCTCCACCAGCTGAAAACGATAAGTGGACCCTTGCAACTTGTGACCCTCGACCCCAGCCCTGTGCCCTCTAAGGCCAGGGTTCCCCCATGGCCCATGTGTTTCCGTGCATTTGTGGGTATCCCTTCCCACTCCTCTGCACCAGGAGCCCAGGCTGGTGGCAACAGGGAGCTGCCGCCATGAGCATACATGGTGGTTCCTCGCCGGGCCTGTTGAGGCACTGAGAGCGGGAAAGATGAGAAGTGAAGGGACCCCAGACCCGAGCGTGGGGGGGCAGGGTTCCAAAGAACTATGTCTGCACCATCCCTGCTCGCCCACCCATGTCCTGCGGTCACTGTGTGCCCCCTCAGACACAGGAAGGGGTTACGAGTCTCCAGAGAGCTGGGGGTCTGGCTGCAGCAGATCCCAATGCGGGCCTTTGGGTGGGTTTTCCTGCCCCCAATACTGAGGACAACAGTGTCCGGAGGAGGGAAGAGTCAGGAGAGTGTGCTGGGCCAAGGCTTGGGAGAGAGCATGGGATCCAGGACTGCTTTGAGATGTGGATGCAGCTGTCTATTGCCTGGCATGTGTGTATGGAGCGAGCACTTCTGTGCGCCTGGTTCAAACACCTGAGCTCCTTTCCGGGACAGTCCCGGAGGAAACTGCCGCTGACACAGCCCAGGGGCTCGAAAACAATCCCGATGAAACCATTGTTGCCCTTTCCGTTGGTTTTCTTCCAGAGTATCTTGCGTCCAGGAGGTTTCCAGAATACTCTGGTTTCAGAACTTTGGGGCACAGATTCCCAAAATGGATTTGAAAGTGTCAGGTTTCCAAATAGGTTGGCTTTTACCATGGTCTGGACTTCTAAAAGGTTTGGTTGGAAAATGTTTTGGTTCGACAAGTTTCCAAAAATGTGTCCCCAAGCACAGAGCGCCCGCAGTGCTCCGGGAAGGGGCCAGGGCAGAGTGTGGGGTGAGGAGAGGAAGCGCGTCAGCCGTGGTGGCTGGACCAGGGTGGGCAAAGCCATCCCGCCTTGGGGGAGTCTGTCTGCTCCGTCCTCCATCAGGAGGTGGGGGCTCAGCTCACATCTGGCTCGGGCAAGTGTGTTCGTGTCCTCAGAAACCAGTTCCTGTCCTTTCCCCTGGCAGCCAACCCCGTGGGGCATTCTGCTGGGGGGTCGTCAGCTCTTTGTGAGGGGCCCCATTTGTCCCAACCTCTGCACACCTGGCTCCTGTGTTCTCGTCCACGGGCATCCGACTCCAGGGAGAAGGCTGACTGGAGACTGACTACTCCTTTCGAGAAAGGAGACTTGTGTGGGAAAAGGCACATGAGTGGGAACCTGGGGCTTGTGCAAGGTTCTTGTAAAGTCAGGGGCTAAGCCAGGACCATCGCTCCCATTTTCCAGATAGGGAATTCGACGCCCAGAAACACTGCGTAACCGTCTCAGATCCCACCATTACTCCAGGGTCCACGAGTTCTGCTTTCCCCAAGCCTCTCAGAGGCCCCCTCAGGAGCCCTGCCTGCCATCAGGGCATGTGAGCCAGGGCCCTCTCACGGCCTGTCCGAGTTGGCGTGTGTCAGCCCCGG
This sequence comes from Ailurus styani, assembly GCA_002007465.1. Taxonomy (NCBI): domain Eukaryota; kingdom Metazoa; phylum Chordata; class Mammalia; order Carnivora; family Ailuridae; genus Ailurus; species Ailurus styani. The sequence continues at coordinate 5,603,904 of LNAC01000028.1, read as the reverse complement.
GGCCCATGGTGCCAGGCCCAGCCTTTAGAGGAGCCAGCTGAGGCCCGGACTGTGGCTAGAGGGGACTGGCATGGCCTCGGGTGCCTTGGCGCGCACCCTGTTGACGGTGGAACGTGGGGAGTCGGTGGGAAGGGTGCATAGCTGACAGCCGGCCACATGTCCTGGGGTGGGGTGATGTGGGCGACCCAGAGTCTTGGCATAGAGGCCCAGACAGAGAGGAGGAGAGAGGAAAAATCCAGCACTTAGGAAAAACATTGCCAGCCCAGGGCGTGGCTGGGACAAGAGCACGGTCACACCCGGGGTGCAGCCCCACCCTGGGCGCAGCGCCCATCCAGGGAGCCAAGGGGATCTTGCCTAAAATGTGTCAGTTAATTTGAGGTCCACTTCCCGTCCAGTGGAGCACACACCACTTGGGCAGCAGCCAGGGAGGGCTGGGCATGTCTGCCTTCAGGGCCGCTGGGTCCTTATCTGCCAGGGATGTCTGAGGCCTCCTGCTCTAACTGTGGCCACGAGCTCCTTCCAGAAGCCAGTTCCGATGCCCAAGGGAGGGGTCTCACGGACATAACCCAGAGGAATCTGTACTGGTACAGATATATCTGTGGGGCGTCAGCCCAGAGGGGTGGGGAATGCCTGGCTGCATTCTCCCCCATTCTTACATCTTCCTGGGAAGCAGGAGCCCCGTGCCTGCAGCCGGGGAGAAACCATACAGCCCTGGCTCTCCATGCCCGCCGGCCCTCCCCGAGCTGGACCTCTCACTGATCCACACACATGGTGGTTACCTGGCCTGGAGATGGCCCTGGTGCCGGACAAAGTCAGCCCAGAGGGCCCAGAATCTCAGACTTCAGGTTCCCCTGGGCTTCTGGCCATGTGTTGTGGGCTGAGCGTGGACAGGAGGGTCCCTGTGGAGCCTCCCAGCCCTGGGCTGAGGTGCTGGGGTTTGGGGCTCGGTGCTGGGGCTCGCCTCCCCGGGGACCAGCCGGCTCCAAGGGCCCCACCCAGGTCTTCTCTGCCTTTGCCATTTGCTGGCCTCCTGACACGCTGTCCGGATGAGCTGGAAGGACCTGAACGTCATCTGGGGTAGCACTGGGGAGGTCAGTGGGTGTTGAGGTTGGTGCCACATCTTCCCACGGAACTGGATCTGGGCTCCTGTGGGCATGGCTGCGCTCTACGGGTCGCTTTCCTCGGGCTGGTGTCAGCCCCACCTCACCAGCTTCCCTCTTCTCTGTTGCCTGCCTGGCTCCCGAAGGCATTTGGGTTGGCTGTGCCGACAGCCCGGGACCCCCACTCTGGAGGGATCGAAACGTTGGTGCAGATGGAGACAGACTTGCCAAGGTCCCAGAGAGAGCTGGAGCCAACCGCGGGCCAGGCTCCCCCTACGTGCTCCTGCCCTCAAGGCACAAGAGACCACAGTGCCCTGGGGCAGCTGCAGTGGCTTCTCCTGAGCGTGGGGTGTCCTCTGGTGGGAGCACACGGGGGCTGCAGGGGACTAGGGGCAAAGGAAGGAGGACAGCGGGAGGCCTCCTGACCAGAGGCCCTAGCCCTTCACCCCACCGCATGGCTCCCGCCACGCCAGGCCCACCTGTGCACACGGCTGTCCACGGCCCACTGTCTGTGTGGCGAGGCCAGGCCCGTTGTGGCGAGGCTAGCAGCCTCCTCGCGGCCTCCCTGCACCACTTCTAACCCGTCCTTCCCCGGACCGCACCTTCAGGCTGTAAAGGCCATGGGCTTTCTCTAAAGTCCCCTCCGTCTTGCATCTCCCCGCCCACATTCTGTCTCCCCGTGTGGACTCTGCTCCCACATGGGAACCGCACAAGCCCCCGTGGGAGCATGAGGTTGTTTCACAGGACTTCCCTGAGAGCTGGCTTTTTGGCGGACCCACCGCCCCCTCAACAGTCATCTGTCAAGAGAGTAAACACATTTAACGTCCGTATAGGTGAAGGAAGTATTTGAGTTGGAGGAGGTCTTGGTGTGGCCGCGGAGTCCACACGTCCCCAGCGGCCTGGCATCTAGGGCTTGGGGAGGTGGGCATCGTCTGAGGCCAGCCCTTTGGCTGGGGAGGACGTCCATCTCTGGCTTCCCCTGTGCCCCTCAGCCCCCTCCAAATCGACTGAGGGGCTCGGCTAGTGGGAATGGGCAGGGGTGCTCGGAAGAGGGCCTTATTTCTGCAGGCCTGTCTCCAGAAGCTTGGGGTGTCTGGGAGAAAGGGGGTCCCCCCAGGACCACCTACAGGTCACATTCTCGGGGACGGGGATGTTGTCACCAGGCTGGCTGTGCTCACGTTTGGTGGGGACGTTGCCATGTGTGATAAAGGCTGGGTGTCCCAGACGGGGTTGGAGCAGGGCTGGCGGGTCCGGGACCTCCCACTCGTGGAGGTCACATGGCCTGGAGGGGTGTCCGGCCCTCCCCGCTTCCCCTTCCCCTGCCCCACAGGTTCAAAGCACGCACATCTTCCTCACCTGATGACTTTGATCCAAGTTTTGTTAAAAAAATTTTTTTATTTTTTGCGAAAAGGAGCACAGATAGATTATGGAGAAGAATGTAAAACTACTATGAGTTTTTTAGATAAAAACACAAGGTTTTGAAGAAATCTCTCCTTTTAGCAACTACTCTGTGCCTGTAACGATGGTTTTGGCCGCCCTTTGTCACGATTTACTGATAGAACCCTTGGGAACCATCTGGTGATTTAAAATTTGGGGGGAGAAACTGCCTTAAAAAGCAAAAAGCAGGAAGTGGAGTTAAATTTGGTAATGCACTTGACTCAGTATATCCAAAATATTGTCATTCAAGTTGTGAGTCCTGTCAGAACTATTTGTGAGATAGTTTATGTTCTGGGGGGTTGGGGGTTTTGTCCCTGGATGTATTTTACCCTTGTAGCGCGTCCCCAGTAGGACCAGCTCGTTCTACGTGCTCAGTGACCACCGTAATAGGCTGCAGGACTCTGAGGAGTGGGCCCCCTAGCTATTCCCATTTTATACATGAGGAGACTGAGGCTCAAGGTCACACATCGAGGCCATCACCCAGCACCTGCTCCAGGATCTCATGCTTTTCCCAGCTGAGGCCTTCCCAGGGACACTGTCTTGGTCCCTTTGATTTCCCTGGAAGTGACCCCCAGTGCTTCCACAGGGCCGACGCCCCTCTCCCGCTGGCCACTGGGGACCCGGCAGCCTTGTGCACAAGGGAACGTGAAGAGCAGCGCCCTCTGAACAGGGGGGCCAGCCGCCCAGGCAACCTGGGTCCTGGAGGGGCAGCGGGGAGCTGGGCCAGCCTGGTCCCCAGCATCTCCCACCAGAGGGCAGCCTTGGGTCAGAAATGCAGCTTGTCAGGGACAGCTGGGGTCTCCAGGACGCTCCCACAAGTGAGAGCCTGCGCTGGCCACACTGGTCAGGTGCTGGGCAGTCGCACTTCCTGATGACTCTTTCTGGAATGATGGGGCCAGGGCCTCACGATTGCCCTGGAGGAACAGACTGACGCCCTCTGGGCAGAGAGCCTCTGTTGGGGGCAAGTGCCCAGCCCCACCCAGAAGCTGGGCTGTGGCCGCCAGAGCCCTGGGTGGCCAAGTGAGGACAGCCCACACAGAGGGCAGGGGGCCGGTCACCCTGGCTCGAACCTCCCCCTATCCCCCGTCTTCACTGTGCATCCCCAGGCCCCTTATCCAGAGCCGGAAGCACCCGGGCCCACCGAGCCAGTGACGGGGCAGGGTGGGGCTCATGCCCCAGGTTCACCTGCTCCCTCACTTGTCATCCCCGAGGAAGGGGACTCTCTGCCCTGGGCTCCTCGTGGGGGGTCCAGGAGGTGTGTGTCTCAGCCTCCCCCAGGTCCTGGGGCCCTGCAGACGTGCCCCCTGGACCACCAGGCGGAGCCTGTCTTTGGGCCTTCTCTATCCTGTAGGTGACCTGGGGTCATCCTGACACACGTGGACACAGACGTTTGCCGTGTCCGTGATGCTGCCCCGAGTGTGGCAGGACCCAGCCCCCACCCCCCAGCACACACCTGTCCACCTAGGGTGCTCCCGGGGGCAGGCACTGGGGTACCTTCCCACAAGCTACTGCCTCTGCCTGGACCTCTGACCCTCAAATCCTGCTGGAAGCCCCCTTTGGGGGATCCCTTGGCTAAGGCAGAGGGTCCTTTTTTGGGGGACAAAGTCCTGTCCTGGCTTCCCGGGGCAGGGTCCTGCTGAATTTCAGAGCAATGGTCTTGGTGTGGATCCACCAGTTTCACTCAAGCCGCGTCTCGACTCTAGAATGTTCTGTCCCTGTCTTTCCTGAGGCTTCTGCCACTGGCTCCCGACCTGCTTTGCTCTCTCCCAGCCATGAATCCTCTCCAGGCCCCTCCTCCAGGCAACCTTCCCGAACTGCGTTTAAACTCCTGCTGGGCTGGAACTTGGGGCAGTGGCTCTCCCCGCCACACACCCCCCCCCGAATTGATACTCTGGTCACCTCCTCCCTGGGACATTTGTAGTATTGTCCTGCCTTTCCAGCTGAGGCATCAGCTACACACAGTTCAGTGCAGAAATCCCCACACAGCCTGATAAGTTCTCATATACGTGTCTCCTGTGCAACCCCCCAGACCAGGCTACAGATCGTTCCCAACTCCTGGGTGATGGGGCCTCTGGCCTCCTTTCCCGCCCCTCTGCGCAGGTCATTCCACTTGCCTCTCCCTGTAGCTGGGCTCTGAGCGCGTTTTCCTCAGATCTGCAGAGACCTACCCCCCCACCCCCCGCCCCTGCACCGACAGAGCCTCTGACCTCCTCTGCCTGATTACAAAGGCCCACACCAGTCACCCCTGCACACGCTGTCTGCGCCGGCTAGCATACCCCGCCCCGCCTTCCTAACTCCATGCCATTGTCTGCGTCATCGGCCCACCCCCTTACTTCAAGTTCAGGTCATCATTCAGGAGCAGCTCTCGGCACCGGGGCCCGGCCCTGCCCTCGTGCTAACCACCTGGACCTTCCCCCCGTCCTCCTGAGATATCCTTGCTCATGTCCTTGGGCCTGGCGTGGAATAAGTGCTCCATGAGCACCTGTTGGAGGAACAGATGTGGGAATTCTGCCTGGATCAGTCAAGGTGACAACCACCAATCAAAACTGACTTTAGCAAAATTTAATTAAAAAAAATTTTTTTTCATGTCTGGGGTCCAGATGGTGATTGAACACATGCACCTGCTTTCATTCCCTTTGTAGCTTCCCATAACAGCAGTAAGAGATTTTTGCAGGCATAAATCCGCAAGTATAAGGAGGACAGGAGAGGATGTGACAGCAGCGAATGTTAGAAACCAGAGCAGAAATGACAAATGGTAACGACACTGTCTTGGAGAACTAAACCCTCAACAGCCATTGCAAAGCTGAGACCAGCCTGACTTGTCCTCCGGAGCCCTCAGAGGGGCTGACAGGAGGTGTTACCAAGACACGCAGGAGGGGGAGTGAGACAGTCCCCAGACACCCTGGCCCAGCCCAGCCCTGAGCAGAAGGAACAATGCTGTGTGCTCCTGGGGACCACAGGCCCCGTGGATGGCAGGTGTCCTAGGCTGACAGCAGACGGGAACAGACGTCCACACCACTTGGAAAACGAGTGTCTGCTCTGGGAACGGAGTATCCCTGGAGAAGAGACTCAGCAAAGACCCTGACAACAGAGCTCCCTGGCCAGCAGTCCCTCCAGCCGGCCAGCCCTGTCCAGGGCTCAGAGCATCCTGCAGCCTGCTAGCCCCCCAGGCGGTGGCTCCCCCCTCGCTGTCTCCTGGTCACTCGCTCTAGGGGAAGCCAGCATATGTCAGGACACTCGAGTGGCCCTAAGGAGGGTCACTGGTTGAGGACCCGAGACCCTCACCAATAGCCACTGGGAAGCGGGGCCTCCTACCCCAGTCGGGCCTTCAGATGACAGCAGCTCCAACCAACATCTGCCCCCTCGTGAGGGCAACCCCATGAGAAACCTCAAGCCAGGGCGCCTGGGTGGCTCAGTGGGTTAAAGCCTCTGCTTTCGGCTCAGGTCATGATCTCAGCGTCCTGGGATCAAGGCCCGCATCGGGCTCTCTGCTCAGCAGGGAGCCTGCTTCCTCCTCTCCCTGTCTCTCTGCCTGCCTCTCTGCCTACTTGTAATCTCTCTCTCTGTGTCAAATAAATAAATAAATAAATAATCTTTAAAAATAAAAAAAAGAAACCTCAAGCCAGTGCCGCCATGCGACATCACTCTCAAATTCCCGACCTGCAGAAACAGAGAATCAGTGATCACTTCTGTCACTGTTGTTCTAACCTCTTATTCTGAAACAATTACAGAGTCATGGGAAGCTGCAAAGACAGCACAGAGAGGTCCTGTGTTTTCCCCCAATGGCTGCATCTCATGTGATCACAGTATCAGATCAGAACCAGGAGGCTGACTGAGTACAACGGGTGTGTCTACCTCCATGTCCTGAGATCACGTGTGAGAACGTGAAGCCACCACCACAACCAAGACCGAGGACGCTCCAGCCCCATGCGGACCCTCCCTGTGCTGTCCCTCCATCATACAGCTGACCCCAGGCCCGCCGCCCCTCACCCTGGTGACAAGTCTGGCTCCCATCTCTGTGGTTTTGTCATTTCGAGAATGTTACCTAAATGGGACCATATGACCCGTCGCCTTTCGAGGTTAGTGTTTCTCACTTAGCATGGTGCCATGATGCCAGCAGAAAGTTCATGTTTTCTGTCCCCAGGCCGTATTCCATGGGATGCCCCACGGCAGATGTCCTGCCCGTGGCCCGTGAGCTCTGGTAGCAGGCGCAGAAGCGCGCTCTGGTCTCCATTCTCCCAGGGGCTGGGGCCGTTTGCCACGTCTTCTTCAGTGAAATGTCTCTGCGTTTTTTTGCCCACTTGAGGGGTTTGTGAGTTCTTCCATACTTGAGATAGGAGTCCTTGTCAGGTATGTGGTTTGCAAACGTTCACTTCCAGTCTGTACCTTGTCTTTTCGTCCTTCCAGAGTGTCCTCTGCAAGGCAACAGTATTTGGTTCTGATGAGATTCGGCTTACTGCTTTTTTTCTTGTCTACAGTTGTCATTTTGGTGTCAGCGCTAAGCTCTAGATCCTGAAGATTTTCACCTGTGTCAACTTCTGAAAGTTTTATATTTAATGCACGGTCCATTTTGAGTTGGTTTTCTAAATCAGCTGTGTTACGTGGATTGAAGTTTGCTTTTTGCCTGGGGGTATTCAACTGCTCCAGCATTGTTTATTGGAAAGGTAATCTTCCCTCCACTGAATTGCTCTTGCACTGTTGTCCAAAGTCAGCTGACCATACTTACACAGGGCTTTTCGTTGGTTCTCTAGCCCGTCCCATCGGTTACTGTGTCTGCCTTCTGCTGCTCCCACCCACCCTTGGTCACTGCCACTCTCTAGGAAGGCTTGAAATCGAGTACAGGGGCTCTTTGCACTTTTCTCGTTGAAATTTGTGTTACTTCTTCAAGTCCTTTGCCTTTCCCTGTCAATTTTAGCATAATTGTGTCTATATTTACAAAAAAGAATATTCCCAGAATTTTTATAGGAATTGCATTAAATCTCTATATCCATTTGGGGAGAAGTGATACCTTCTGAATGTTGAGCCTTCCAATCCGTAAGCATGGTATATAGTATGTCTTTCCATTTATTTTATTTTTTGTTTCCAAGTGTGTAGTTTTTAGCATGGAAGTCTGTATGTGTTCTGTTAGATTCACATCTATGCATTTTGGTTTGTTTTTTTTAAGAGCAAGAGAGAGCACATGTGTGTGAGCAGGGGTGGGAGGGAGGGGCAGAGGGAGAGAGAAAATCTTAAGCAGACCCCATGCTCAGCATGGAGCCAGACATGGGGCTTTATCTCATGACCCTGAGATCATGACCTGAGCCCAAATCAAGAGTTGGCTGCTTAACTGCCTGAGACCCCCAGGCGCCCCTGGTATTAGGTATTTAACACAACAAAATGATACAACAAGCACAGATACAATAATAGCACAAAAATAATGTTCACTTCTTTAAAAGTGGCTTTGTTGAGATGTAATTAGCACCACATAAAATGTACCTGTTGTACATGACTTCTACCAAATTTACAGGATTGCACAACCACCACTGCAATCCCATTTCAGAACATTTCCATCACCCCAGAAGCTTCCCCCCAGCCCATCGACAGCCAGCCCCTGCTTCCACCCAAGCCTCTGGCATCCATGTCCATAAATTTGCCCTTTCTGAACGTTCCCATACATGGAACCCTACAATACGGGGTCCTCCGTGTCCAGCTGCGCTCACCATCACGTTCTAGAGGCCTACTCATGTCACAGGAATCCGTCTTCGTTCTTTTCTTGTTGAACAGCATTCTGTTGTGTGAATGGACCACATTTGGTGCTTCCCTTCCCCAGCTGATGGATGTTTAGGTGACTTCCATCCTGGGGCCGTTATGGAGGCACTGCTATGGACATTCATACACTCAGCGTGTGCACGTAGGTTTTCTTTTCTCTTGGGTAGATTCCCAAGCATAGAATTGCTCGGTCATATGCTAAGTTCATGTTTAACTTTGTAGAAAAGCTGCGGGCTGCTTTCATCAAGTGACTGTACTTTTCTGACGAACTTCTATTCAGGTCTTCTGCCCATTTTTACATTAGGTTTTCTTACTGACTTGTATTTGTTTTCTGTGTATCCATGTGTCTGTGGACACGAGTCTTTTTTTTTTCTAAAGATTTTTATTTTATTTTATTTTATTTTATTTATTTCACAGAGGGAGAGAGATCACAAGGAGGCAGAGAGGCAGGCAGAGAGAGGGGGGAAGCAGGCTCCCCACTAAGCAGGGAGCCCGATGTGGGCCTCGATCCCAGGACCCTGAGATCATGACCTGAGCTGAAAGCAGAGGCTTTAACCCACTGAGCCACCCAGGCGCCTTGGACACAAGTCTTTTATCAGATATACACTTTGCTCATATTTTCCCCCAGTTTATGGCTCATCTGTTCATTTTCTTAATGATGTGTCTTGAAGAGAATTTTTTTATTTACGACGAAGTACAGCATATCGATTTTTCTTTTATGGATTGTGCTTTTGTGATGCTATATCTAACTCAAGATCATAGAGTTTTCCTCTGTTTTCTTACAGAACTTTTCTAGCTTTTGCTGTTACATGGAACATTTTGAGCGATTTCTTGTGCTTAGTGTGAGGTTTATCCTTTGTTTGCAATACCTGATGGTTCTAGTGCCATTTGTTGAAAAGACTGTCCTTCCTCCACTGAATTGTGTTGGTAATTTGGTTGAAAACCAACTGCCCGTAAATACAAGGGCTGATTTCTGGACTCTCAGTTCTGTTTCACCGATCTATGAATTGTGCCAGTGTGACACTGTCTTGATTCCTGTGTTTTGTTCTTTGTTGTTTTTTTTTTTTTTTTGCAAGTTTGAAGTTGTGTCACACCGTCCCTCCAGCTTTGCTCTTCTCTTCAAAATTGTCTTGGCAATTGTTCTGGGTCCTTTGAATCTCCATGTAAACATTGGGATCAGCTTCTCAATTCCTACCCAAAAAAGCCTACTGGGGTTTTGATGAAGTTTGTGTTTAATCTATAGGTCACTTTGAGGAGAATTGAATATAGAATGTCTTTCCATCTAAATACTATTTGTGTCGGTGATGTTTTGTTATTTTCAGTATACAAGCCTTGCCCTTCTTTTGTCACATTTATTCTTAAGTATTGTGTTATTCTTTGTGCTACTATAGATGGAATATTTTTATTTTCAGAATGTTCGTTGCTTATATATAGAGCTATAATTGATTTTTGTATATTAATCTTATATCCTGCCACCTTGCTCATCTGGGTTATTTCTCGTAGCTCTTTGGGGGGATTCCTTGGGATTTTCTACATTAAGGATTATGCTGTCTGTCAATAAAGATAGTTTAACTTCTTCCTTTGCAATCTGGATTTCATTAGTTTCTTTCGCTTTAGTTCATTTTATTTGTTCCTTATTTCCCTGGCTTGAATCTTCAGTATAATGTCAAATAACAAGGATAACAGTATAATGTTGAATAAGAAGGAATAACAAGGATAACAGCTGAATAACAAAGCTGGGGGGGTGGAATTCTGTCCTTCATTTTGAAGTACAGTCATTAGCTATAGCTTCTCATAGATGCCTATATCAGCTTGAGGAAATCCCCTTCTATTTCTACTGTGTTGTGAGTTTTTATTATCAACAGGTGTTAATCTTGGTCAGATGCTTTTCCGACATCTATTGCCATGATCATGTGTTTTTTTGGTCCTTTATTCTATAATGCAGTGTATCCCATTAATTGGTTTTGAACATTAAACCAACTTTGCATTCCTGGAATAAATTCCATCTGGTCATGGTGTAGGATCCTTTGTATGTGTTGCTGGATTCAATTTGTAATATTTTATTAAGAATTCTTGCATCTGTGTTCCCAAGGACATAGATCTGCAGGTTTCTTGTGATGTCATTGTCTGACTTTAGGATCAGGATAATGTTGCCCTCATCCTTTATCTTGTGATGGATTTTATATTACTTCTTCTTTAAGTATGTGCTAGAATTTACCAGCAAGGCCATCTGGGCTAGACTTGCATTTGTGAGAGGATATTAACATAGCCACCCCACTCTCTCGTGGCTGTTGTTTATATATCCATTTACCTCCATCCACTTGTGTCCTTGAATCAAAGGTTTAGGCAGCATGGAACTGGATCTTGATTTCTTTTTAAGTTTTTAGAAAATATAGTCTGAAAACCTCTGCATTTTGATAGGGGTGTTTAGACCCCAATTTACATTTAATGTAATTATTGACATCATATCTCTCAACCTAATTCTGTGATCCTCCAACACCAACTGAGTGTCCTACAACTGAGTTCAGTTCTGACACTAACTCCCTGAAGTCAGTGCAGACCCCACAGGTGAGGGGCCCCCACATCAGACATCAGCTGCAAGTCCAGGGTCCCCAGGCTGCCTACATGCGTGTCTGACTTGGCTGCCCATTCATTGGCTCCCATGACCTCCCTCAGGGTCAGTACTTCACTAGAATAACTCCTAGAACTCAAGAAAGCACCATACTTAGGATTACAGTCATCATATAAAGAATACAACTTGGGAACAGCCGAATGGAGGAGATGCACAGGGCATGGTGCTGGGTGGGGGAGAGGGGTGCCCAAGGTTTCACACCCCCTCCAGATGCACCACCCTCCCAGCAAATTTCTGTCACCACCTAGAAGCCCCTGACCCCCTTGTTTAGGTGGTTTGGGTGGGGTTTCACTACTTAGGCATGGCTGATTAAATCATTGGCCCTTAATGATTAAGCTCAGTCTTGGGCCCTCTCCCTTTCCTGGAGGCTGAAAGTTCCAACCCTCTAACCTTGGTTGGTTCCTCTGGGGTCCATCCCTCCCCAAGCTGCCCAGGGCACTGCTCCATCCAGAGGCCCCTCATTAGCATCAACTCAGGTGTGGGCCACAAGGGCTGATTACGAATAACAGAAGGCATCAATTAGGAAATTCCAAGGTTTTAGGAGCTCTGTGCCAGCAGCAAAGTCCAAACATAGACACTTGGCGCTTCCACAGTTAGGTTTACATCTTTAATTTTGCTGTTTATTTTCTATATGTCTCCCATCGATTTCCTTCCTCTGTTCCTCCTTCACTACCTTCTTTCATGTTATAGCAATGTTTTTTAGTGTGCCATTTAAATTTCTCTGTTGATTTTTTAAGCTATATTTATTAGTTTTTTCTCGTAGTGATTTCTCTGAGGATTGTGTGTGCCTCTTATCACAATCTCTTTCTGATTAATCCTGACTTAATTCCAGGGAAACAGGGAAACTTCGCTGCTCGTAGCTCTGTCTCTCTCCACTGCCCTGTGTTGTTGTTGTTGTCCACACACTACATCAGCAAGGTGTGTGCATGTAGTCTGGTGCGTTAATGTGTGCAGTCATCCCCAGAGCTGTCCATTTCTCTCTGCAGACTCGAGTGACCACCTTGTGTTGTTTTTTTACAGCCTGAAGGACTTCTTTTAGCTTTTACTGTAAGACAGATCTGCTAGCAACACATTCCCTTAGACTTTTTGCACTTGGAAACGGTCTTCCTTAGTCTTCATTTTGGATGGATAGTTTTGCTGGATATAGGACTCTGGGTTGGCTTCTTTTCCCTTTAGCCTTGTCATTCCACTGTCTTCACTGGCTTCTCTGGTTTCTGATAAGAAGTGATCTGCTAATGCTGTTGTTTCTGAATATGTGAGGGTGGTTTTCCTCTTGCCATTGCTTACTTTTCTCCCTGGTTTGATTATGACCTTGTGGTGGCCTTGAGCCAGCAAGAGCAAGCAATAGCTCCAACCTTGCAAATTCTGTTCAAGACCTAAGTCTGGGTAGCAGATGCATCAAGCGGGCCATGCTTGCTGATCTGGGCAGTGAGAAGAAGGGTCCAGCCAGAGGAGTCCCAGTACGTCCCAGAGATGGGAGGGTGGACTCCAGGATTGTCCACACCCCAGGACCACACTGCACAGGGAAGGGCAGGTCTCCAAAGGGAAGATAGCATGTGCTTGGAAAGGGGCAAGTGAAACAGTGTCTCCTCCCACTGGATGGAGAGAAATTAAGGAAGGTGACTGTGTATAGGGAGAGAATCAGGAGCAGGGCATTTGGGCAGAGTGGTCAGTGGGGGCCAAGGTTTGGAGGCTACGCAGTGTGGGAGCGGCATGTGCTTTTGTCTGCCTGAGGACAGGAGCACAGAGGGTGGGAGGGACGGGTGACGCCACTGTGTTGGTTCACATGGGTTCATGGTCCACATCCTAGTGTTGCTATCATTTCACCAATGCTGCTGAGCAAAGGTTGGGCATCCCGCCCATTGTCTGGTTGGAGCAAGCCCTGACTCAGAGCCTCTGTGAGGCTGGCCCTGACCCCCGAATGCACGTCTTCTCCGGGCCTCAGTTTCCCCAGGGTGCACTCACCTTCCCAGGGCTGCTGAGAGGCCAGAGCGTGGGAAAGCGCTCAGCTACACGTCCATGGCCAAAGACAGGCCAAAGCCATTGTGCCAGCCCGTCTCCTGGGCGCTTGCCACACTCTGGCGCCCAAACAATGCCTGCCTCTGAGTGGAACTGCGGGTGGGCCGTAACCATGGCGAGGGGCCCTGCGAGGCAGCAGCGCCAACTGCCTGTCCAGGGTCAGCCCGGCCTGCGGCCCTGGTTACAGCTTTGTCCCGTGGGCTGGAACCAGTCCCGTGCTAGCAGGCTTAGAATGGCTGGCTGTCAAGGAGGGCAGTGCTTACCGAAAAGGAATGGCACTCTTGGCTGGAGAGGGGTTGAGGTTGAGAAGAGGATGGGGAGCTGTTTCCAGGTTCCAGGGTCCTGAAACCACAGCCAGCTTTGGGTCAGAGCATGGCCTGGGTCACCACGCTGTTGGTGGTGCCTTCCCCGTGGGGCCGCAAGGAGCCTCTCCACCCCCCAACACACCCCCACCCTCTGTGCAGGGCTCCACAAGGTGCAGGGCCCTGGTACTCCCGGAAGGAGGATGCCTCTCCAAGTTCCGGGATGTTCCAGGCAGCTGGCCAGAGTACACGGGGTCCCCTCCAGGCTTCCCCGGGCTCTCTCAGAGCCTGGATACGGCTTGGCCATCAGCTCTGCCTCCTTGCTGTGGAGTGTGGGCTGTGAGTGTGGAGCCTCTGTCCAGCCCAAAGTGACCAACCCTTCTCCAGCTGTGGGGGTCAGAGTCTCCCCAAAATGTGTGTTTGTGAACCCATGTTTACAAACCGAAGACCTTCTTTTTTTTAAAAGTAAGGAGAAAAACTATACACGTGGGACTGAATATATGTATTTTTTCCAACTACAGCCACCCAAATATCTAGAAGACCCTGGAATCAGATTGCCTGGGTTCCAATCCCAGCTCTGCCACAGACATGCTGTGTGACCTCAGGCACATGCCTTCCCTCTCTGTTTCTGAGTCCCCTCATCCGCGAAGACAACCTTTTAGGGCTCTCGTGAACATAAGCGAGGTCATCACTGAGTGTTTAGAAAGGACACCTGCCCTCCTGAGCCCTCAAGGGCCTGGCGCACTCTGAGCCTCCAATGTTCTAGCTCTCCTGAGTTCCCTGACCGCCCTCCTCTCTGCCAGGTGTGCCTTTAGACGCTGAAGTTCTCACAAACACCCCAGCCAGCATGGGCGAGAGAACAGAGAGGGAACTTGGGGTGGTGCTACCACTCCCCCCAAGCTGGGGACAGGATCCCACCCTGCTGGAGGGGCCTCCAAAGGAGATGGGAGCTCAGGGAGAGCTTCGGGGGGAGGGGAGGGGCAGGGTGGTGTTCCTTCCCCACCCAGTCATCCTCTCCCCTCTTGGAGCCCCCCCACCCCCCACTTCCCCATTGGTCTGGGCTGCCCTCCTCCTCCTGGGGGAGGGGGCTGGGACCCAGGCCCTGCTGGAAGGACTGGGGGTTCTCGGGTGGGCACTTCCTCCTATCTGCTCTCCCCAACCATGGGAACCTAAAGTATGGCTGGGGGCTGAAGCATAGTGAGGTCAGCTAGACCCTCTCCTAACCCCCTCTGCAAACCAGAGGCACTGCTCCCCAACAAAAAGCCAGGACTATGCATGATACAGAGGGAGGGCTCAGTCCTCTCTGTAGGCCCCACGCTCCATGGCCTGACAAGCCTTGTCCCCAGGACCCACCAGGCCGCCAGCCAGAAGGGACAGACCCAGGGTCAGGCACCCACATCAGTGGCATCTCGGCCTCCTGGAGGAGAGCCAGCAGGCCCCGAAGACCCAGGGCTGGGGGCTCCATGCCGACTTGTCAGCTGGGGATCAGTGCGCTGGGCTCCCATGGTGACATCCTTGGTGCACCAAAGCTGGACCTGGGTGCCCTGCAGAGAAGGGGTGCAAGTAGGGGGTATCATGCTTCCCTTTTTGCCCCCCACCACCTCCTGGCAATCCTGGGGCCCTGGAGAGGGCAGAGAGGGAAAGCCTTTGGGGCTCATCCAAGAGCAGTGCTCCCAAGGGAAAGGACCCCACTGGCCAGGAGGGACATGATCTTCTAGCACGTACCCCAGCGATGAGAGCCCTCCACATGCCCTCCCCCATCTCAGCCACCCTACTTGTCCCACTTTGACTTCTGCCCCTGGGTGGGTAGAAGCCACAACTCCTGCCCAAACCCCTCCTTCCAGGGGGTCCCTCCGGCCCAGGGTTCCTCCCCCACCCAGCTGCACCCCACAGGTGCCCACGGCCCCCTGGCCCCCTGGGGTCCCATCCCCCTGGGCCGAGCTGCTCATCTCCTCCTGCCCGGGGGTCTCTGCAGCCACCGCTGGGGGTGGGGCGCTCACGGCCATCCTGGGCAGCACTCTGGAGTGAGGGCTGCTGTGCTTGGTGCTGAAAAGACAGCTCCGGCCAGCAGCCAGCGGAGTCAGAGGGAGGGAGGACAGCCCCACTTGCAGCCGGCTGCTGGGATGCAGGGTGACCCATGATGAGGGGTTGGGGGCCCAGGCCAGATGGGAGAGGGGAGCTGAGGCCAGCTCCGGGTCCCACCACTGCCCCTCGCGGTTGTCCACACCTTGCCCCCCTGGCCCCTCTCTGTGTGCCAAGTGTCCCCCGCCCGACAGCACCAGGGCCCACCAGTCCCAGGCTCCTGGAGACACTGCTACCCCATTTCACAGGAGAGGAAAGTAGGCTTCAAGGAAGAACCGTGAAGGGGTGGTGAACATTAGTTAGGGATGCGTGAGCTGGGGTGTCCAGGTGTGGGCTGAAATGCGCGACAACCTAGGACGGGGTGGGAGGAAGCCATGGGGCCAAGCGCTCACCCCTGAATCTAGGGAGCAGCAGGTTCACAGGCGTTCTCTGAATGGCATTTCCACTTCCCGGACGTCTGAAACTTTCTGTGACGAAATGTCGGGGGGGAGAAATGCACCCCTCACCTGCCACCCCCTCCCCAGGTCCCGGTCGCCGCTCGGAGTAGCCGCTGCATCCAGGTCTCCTGAGCCTTCCGGAGTGGTCGACGGTGGACAGTCAGGTGTGTACCCATCTCTTCTCATCTCACTAAGGGGTGGGCCTTGCTGCCCGTGGGCTGCTGTCCCCACTGCTGCCGGCGTGGGACCTCCAGCGGGGACAGGCAGCACCCACATCCTGTCGTAGGAACGGCCCTGGGGGGTGAGGTGGTGATGGGCTTGGCCGCTCGAGGCCATCTCTGCCCCAGGCAGAGAGGAGGCGTACCGGGGGCGTCACTGTAGGCCTACGCACCTGGCCCAGTGGCCCCCAGCCCGCTGGGGTCATGCTCGATATTAGCCTCCCTCTGCACCCCTGCACTCATGGCTGCTGTTCCAGAACCTGCAGGACGAGGCAGGGTGCGTGGAGACGTCCACGGGGTCTGGCAGGGAGGGAGCAGAGGGGCTCACGTGGACAATGTTCTCCTGCACTTGGGGGTGCCTTACGTGCCTTGCAGCGGCCCCATTGACAGAATTGGAGACTGAGGCTTGGAGAAGTGGTATTTGCTCAAGCCTACACAGCATTTATGCAATCATTCTGTCATTCAGCCTGGTGCCAAGCCCTGGGTTCTGCTGGCAGTTAGGCCTGGCGGGGGGGGGGGGGGGGGGAAGGGGGGGGTACGGGACAGGGATCGGAAGAGAACACGGCTGAAATCCCGTCC
>LNAC01000028.1:5573684-5587110 GCA_002007465.1 Ailurus styani | reverse complement strand
GGGCGGGCAGGGACGGGGGAGGGTTGTGGAGAACTGGCCATTCCCCATGCTTCCCGTCTCTGCCTCCGCCTTGGGCCTCAGGCCTAGGTTCTCATTCTGGGGAGACAAAGAGTGGGTCTTTGCCACCTGGAGTTGGGGTTGAGGGGAAACCCGTGTCTGGAGCGCCCTCTGCTGGGTGGTCTGTTTCTCATTGGGGACCCTGAAAGCCTTAGGAAGGGGCTGGAATATGGGGGTGCAGGCAGGAAGGCACTCCCCACCCTCGGGTTTCCAGGGGAGACAAACCAGGGTAAAAGTTGGCTTTAGACCAGGGGTCTCATACTGACAGCCCCTGGGACAGCTTGCTTAGCGATCAATAACTGGGTTCAGATCTCACTATGGTGGCCGGTATTTAAAAACAGGTATCAGATGCGTTAACTTCAGAGCTTTTAAAACTGGAAGATCTGTGCACTCTGCACACTTCCCTGAGCACAGGAGGAAGGAGCTGAGCATGGTGGGCTCTGTACCTTCCTGTTAGCCACAGACCACACCAGTCCCTGTTGCCCTGTGCCCACCTGCCTCCTTGAGTTACGAGGCCCCATGGGCATATGTGCTCTCTCCTCGACCATCCAGAGGGCCTGGTACCCTCAGCAGCCGGTGGCATCGGAATTCTGTAGACCTGACCTTGCAAGGGCCCCCGCCTCCTGGCCGAAGCAGCTGTGGTTCCCTACACAGCCAGCCCAGGGGATCCCCCCTTGAGCGTGCACGCACACACACACACACACACACACACACACACACACACAGATGACTGAGAGGGGACTCCGGCCCTCTGAGGGCTTGGCTGAGCTTGTGGGGGGCAGGGGGCTGTCCTGGTGGGCCTCTTTCGACTCCTCTGGCTGGAGCGCCCCACCCCGCTGATGTCTAAGGATCTCTGAAGAGTCTTAAGGAATGTGTGGCCTCCTTCCAAGGAGCCACTGTTATGGCGCAGAGGAGGGATGGGAGGATTGGACTTAAGCCACTTCTAGGATTTGCTTCGATCACTACTGTGGTAGGTAGTGAGCTGCTTGTCCCTAGAAGGGTTGAAGCGGGGTCTGGTTCCATGTACTTGTTTATCTAACAGGTATTTATTGGTGTGTGTGATGTGCGAGGCCTTGCTGCAGGTGTGAGGACTCCCACGGTGAGCTCCCTGCTTGGCCGTGTCGCAGAGCTGGCCGTCGGTGGGGACGGACAGCTGGCACAACTGTGATGAGTGTTAAACCCATGAACCACAACGTGCTACTTGGGACGAGTAGTGGGAAGGAGCGCGAGCTGGGCTGTGTGCTGGGAAGGGTGGCAGGGAGGTGCCGGTGCCAAGGTCTGGGGCAGAGACCTTGGCACAGAGATGGCTCTGTGCGGTCCAGAATGGGAAGGGAGGCGGATGAGCGACGGGGTGGATGAAGCAGGGTGCAGGGCTTTTGGGCTGCGTCAGGGAGGTAATTGGGCTTGTTCTCATCTCTCGAGTCAGGGACCAGCTTATTACAGTGGGAGCCCCTGTGATTCTGGGGTTCCTGTTGGGGGGTGATGCCTCTGGCTCGTTCAAAGCTCTGAGTGGTTCTCTTCAAGTCAGTCATTCATTAGCTCACTTACCATCAGCACACCTCTCAGAGCCAGTGGTGCTCCAGGCCACCGGGGCTGGGGGCTGGGGGAGGGCCTGGTCCCCAACCTCCAGAAGAGGCCGTGTGATGGAGGTGTGAAAGAGAGGCCAGCAGAGGCTGTAAAGCCCAGCTGGAGGTCAGGGAGGGCTTCCTGGAGGAGGCGTCAGCTGAGGGACCAGCCACGGGGCTGTAGCACTGCTCTGGGACACGGTTGCAGACAGGCCAGACAGGCACCCACACTGTGTGCTGAGGCCAGGGGAGTAGTGGAAGGGGTCATCACAAGGCATGCCACCCCCAGGGCAGGAACCCCTGGGCTCATAGCTCCCTGTGCCCCCTTTCACAGAAGGGGAGACTGAGGCCCAGGAATGCAGGGGTCTGAATTGGCCCCTGGCAGCGTGTAAGTGGGAGTGGATAAAGGGCTGATGTGAAGCTGACTCAGCTCAGGGCCAGCAGCCAAGGAACCACTGTGCATGTGCACGCGCACGTGTGTGCATGGGATCTGTCGGGCCTGGATTTTGGGGCTCCAACCCTCATTTGCTGAGCAGGCCTCCTCAAGTTACTGAACCTCTCTGAGCCCGTTGCGCACCTGCAGAATGAGTTTTACTCGGCATACCTGGCTGAGTTCCCGGGAGACAGTGCAGGCCTGGCCCCTGCGTAAAGCCCAGCGAAACTCAGAGACAGTGTGTCCAACTCTGAGCCCAGGCCATCCCAGACTCGGCACCCCTGTTCCCCACTCCCCAAAAATGAAAGTCTGGCATCTCATTTTACTTGTTTGCCGTCCCGCATTGCATGGCTCCTGGGGAGACAGACTTCACTGTGATGGGAGCCTTTGGAATGTAGGGAAACTGAGGCCCAGAGAGCATGAGCCACCAGCTCAGGTCACAGAGCAGCAGGGGCCTGGCACCTCGAGCAGGGACAGCCCTGTCATTGGGCTCCGAGTCCCCGAGAGCAGAAGCAGCCTGGCCAGATCACAGACGCAGGCCAGGGCGCCCCCTGCGCCACGCAGTGTGGGCGACCCTCTTCCCACCACCCCAGGGCTGCCCGGGGTACGGGCCAGCCTGCCAGCCCCAGCCTCCCCGCCGTGGACATGAGAAATGGGGGCAGGGCAGGAAGGGTCTCCTGGGCCAGCTGGGCTGTGGACACCAGCAGGGAAGTGCACGGAGACAGGAAGGAAGCCGCACTGCTGGAGTCTGGGGCCACCATTGTCTCACCTGGGGGTGGGGGTGCTGAGATGGCCCCTCAGCTCAGGAGGCCAGCGGGCCCCACCCTGTGGCTGTCTCCTGCACCCTAGCCTCAGTTTCCCGGTCTATAAAGCCTCAGAAGGCCAGACGCCTGTTGTGTATGGAATCACACAGCAGGTGACACGGGCAGCTGGCCTTCCAGGGCTGTGTCCAGACCCACTCTGGAGCTGAGGGCTCCATGTGGCCCCAGAGGCTCAGGAACTCGCCCAGGGTCAGATCTCAGGGCGGCAGGGCTGGGAGTTGAAGCCTGGTTGCAGGCTCCAGAGTCCAGGGCCTTCCCTGCTCAGCCCTCCTACCCGCTCCACCGACCTGCCTCTTACTTAAGCACCTCCCTCATTCAGGCTGCATGCCCGGGGAGTCTCATCCTGAGCTGTGACATCAGCACTTTCATCAGGGTAGATCGACACACAGATGATCGGAGGGGACAGAAGGACAGACAGACCAATGACTGACTGGGAGAGGGCAGCCGGGGTTCACGCCAGCCCTGGGAGGCTGCCCCGGACGAGATTGCCAGGGCTCTCTTCCTTCCTCTACATCCACCCTGTCCCCCCTCACGCACACACACGCACACACAGACACACGCACACAGACACACACGCACACACGTAGGCACACATGCACACACACATACACGCACGCACACAGACATGCATACATGCGTGCATGCACACACATGCACAGCAGGGCTGGGAGCACAGCTCACTTCCAGGTGGGACAAGGAGGAACAGGAAAGACTCCTTCCTTCCACCCAACAGGAAGCAGGGCGAGGAGGCTTCGGGATCTCCCAGCAGATGGTCCTTGACTGGCAGGATGCTCCCCCAGGGGCTGAGCCAGAGGGGGTGTGCCCAGGGGTCTCGCAAGGGTGGCTGCCAGGAGCCCCCCGTTATCCTATGTCGTCTGACACCACTTCCCCCACCCCCGGGGAATGAGGGCAGGAGGTGAGGGGTCAGACCATCCCCAGGGCACACGGTCTCGGGGAGTACCCCACCCCATCCCTGGTGAGGGGAGTCTAGGGCTGCATCCAGCACCCCACCTCACCCCCTCGGTTCCCCAGAGCAGCCAAGCCCCTGCAGCCTGCTCAAACTTTATTGAAGGTGGAGCTGGGATGCGAGGGGCCCGAAACACACACCACTCCCCTTAGTTCCCCCAGCATGGGCTCCACTGGACAAGGGACGGTTGCTGGCTGAGGCTCCCTCCGGGGACTTCGGGCACAGCTCAGTGGCCCCCATCCCTGCAAGCAGCCAAGACACCTGCCTCAGCCCCAGCCCAGCCCAGACCCCAGCCCAGCCTCAAGGGTGGGATGTGGATGGTGGGCCCTGCTCCCTTGGAATCGCGGAGGACGCAGCCGGGCCCCCCTCCCGGGCTGCTGGGGCCTGACGGGTCCCCGGCGCGGTAGCGGGCAGAGCTGGGCAGTGGCAGGGACAGGTACATTACCGCCAGCTCAGGTCCCTCCTGGCCAGCTCCACCTGGGCCAGGCGGTGGTCACTCAGCACTTGCACCCGGGTGATGGCCACCAGCGGCCTGTGGCGGTGTGCAAACTGTAGCACCTTGTGCTCCTGGGCGTGGACGTGGAAGTGCTCCGCGTCTGAGCTGACCTCCATCTGGGGACGGGAGGCCGGTGACTCACGGCCCGCCGCGGAGCCCAGGGCCCCGCACCACGTGGAACCCTCCACCATGTAGGCCATCCCAGATGGAAGCCCTGCACCCCTGCCCTCTCTCTGGGGGGTGTGCTTACCCGCACCCCTCAGGGAGACTCCCAGTGGTCTTTACCCGGAAACCTCCGCAGTATGCGGGGACACAGCGTCCTTCCCACCTAGTGGCAGGATAGCCCTGATGGCCTCCTGGCCCCCCCCGGGCCTCCCCCACTCCCCACGGGCCTCCCCTCCGCTGCCGCCATCACCTCAAAGGGCTCTCCCAGCACCAGCGGGAAGACGCTGGACACCTCCTCCTGGCCCCAGCGGCCCCCCTGGAAGGCGTTGCCCACCATGGTGGCGCTGGAGAACCGGGGCTTGATGTGGAAGGCAATGTCCCCTGCCTCGGACAGGAAGTTGATCTCAAACCTGGGGGGTGTCATGGGAGTTGTGGGACAGCGCAGATGGCTGGGGAGTCACCCTCCCAAGGCTGAGAGGGGGTCTCTGGGGAGGGCGGTAACCCTTACTTGTCCTCTCCAGAGTCAGAGTGTCCCTGGACCAGCAGGCTCCAGCCAGGGGCCAGGCCCCCTGCACAGAAGGCTTCGAACTGCATGCAAAAGGGGGGCAGAGTGTCTCCCACTTGTCCGGGGGCCCCAGCCCGTCTCGCCCCCAGCAAGGGCTCTTCCCCAGGACGCTGGCCGTCTGAGCAGCGTTCCCTTCATCGCAGGGCCAAGGGGTCCTCCGTGCCATGCCCTCTCAGCCTGCAGGCCTGGGGAAGGAGCACGGGGGTGCAGGGAGTCCCCACCTGGGCCTGCTCCCTTCTCACCCACCTGCAACGCCATCTCACCGGCTTCTGGCTTCTGCGGGCGCGGGGCCTGAGCCGGGGCATATAGGCAGGTGGGCGGGCCGGGCAGGGCGGGGCATGGGAGCCCCACCCCTGGGACAGCGGCTGGCTGCCCCGCCCCTCCCTGCCCCCCAGCCTGCTTCCTGCTTCTCCCCCCCACCCTTATCAGCAGGTATGCCATGTAAGCACCAGAGGCAGAGTGGCTGGCCCTGGGCCCCTCCCCACCCCGACTTCAATTACTAGGGTCCTAGGAAAGCACTTCTGCTTCCCACCCCCAGCAGCTTCCTCTGGGCTCCCAGGGACCCAAACCCTCATCACTGCTCAAGGCTACCAACCCTGCCTGGGCCTTCTGGGGGCCCAACCTGTGTCCCCACCGCCCCCCCCAGCCCAGCCCAGGCTCCCCGGCTGCCCCGCGCCAGCCAGCTCAGCTGGCCCCGTGGGGCACTGTGTTGGGATTAGGCTGGGGCTTCGGTCAGCGCATTCCTGGGCTCTGGCTGATGGAGCGGGGGCTGGCCTGGTGCCTCAGCCCCTCTCAGCAGAGCTGGGGAGGACGCTAGGCTGGGGCCCCCACGGAGTGTGTAGGGGAGAGGGACAGGGTCTCCTCAGGCTTTCCGGGCAGCTGGGGGGACATCTGGCTGGACTGTTCCAGCAGCTGTCCCAAAGGGGAGCCAGGCTGGGCCCGTGGAGTGCTGGGTCTGCTGTGTGCAGTGAGTGTGCAGGGAGTGTGGGCGTGTGGTGAGCATGGGATACCGTGGCTGCACGAGCAAGTGTCTGTGGACACGTGAGCCCATGTGTGTGAGAGATGTTGTGTGCGAAGGCCCGTGTGTGTGGCTCCGGCCCTTGTGCAGTTTCCCTGCCCAGTGCATCTCCCAGGGACGGGCGCTCATTTGCACACCCCAGGCCCCAGGGGGAACCCAGCTGCCTGTTCCCCCACTCCCCCGTTCCCCTCGGTCTCCCCCGTGTGCAGGCCAGTCTTGGCGAGGGGAGCCATGCTAAGGCTGGGAAGGGAGGCAGAGATGGCTGGAATGGCCGGTTGGTGGGGCAGGGCACTGCGGTCAGCCCGGGCAGGGCTGCAGGGGGCAGCACTGAGCAGCCAGGGAGGGGGGTTGCTGCCCGGGAGCCTCCCTCCGGTGCTGTCCTGGTTCCCACACCTGGGAGCCCTGTCCCACCCCAGCCTGGCTGTCCTGCGGTTCACAGGCTGCAGGCACCTCACAGCTGCCTCCCCATGAGGACCACGGAGAAGGGAGGCCCTGCCACAGTTGGCCAGCAGGAGGGTGGAGCCTAGCCGTGCCTCCCCACCTCCCCATCCTGTGTCCTGTCGCCTGTCCCTGGGGTGCTGGGACTGGCCAGTCAGGGGTCCAGGGAAGGCTTGAGCTAGTAGCCTCGGGGCCTCAGTCTTCCAAGCTGTGCCCTGGGCTCAGTAGACCTACTCTGCCGTGCTGACCTCTGCCCCCTGTGCCTATCCCCTCGGTGGGGGAGGGCGGTCCAGGCAGCCACAGCCCCGGCTGGACCCAGGAACCTGGGCATTGTCACCTTACTTTGGGGTCCACAGGGGCACTGGTGGAGGGACCTTGGGAGTCCGCTGCCTAAGACCCTAGCGGGGCATCAGGAGGCCTGCAAATGGGGCTTGTCCCCCAGACTCCCTGGACAGAAGGCCTGAGTCCTCTGCCTGGACAAGAGTGCTGGTCTGGGGTGAAGAGCCCTCAGGGACCACTGATGTAGGCAGGCCCACCCCTCCTGGAGTCTCAGCCCAGGAGACTCTCCATCTGGGCCATGGGGGTTTGCCGGTAGCCTGGGCCAGGGGGGTGGGCTGGAGGGGGTGGGGCTGAGAGCCTGGTCAGTGTGTGGCTAGCCTAGAGAGGTCCGCAAGGCCCACCTGCGTGAGGCAGGCCCTGGGCCTCCACGAACAGCGTGACACTTGTACCTGGCGTGAGTGGACACCTGGGCAGGTTGTGGTCTCGCCTGGCCTGGGCTTTGGAACCTCTCCCACAGGAGCGGGAGCCAGAAGCAGTCCAAGCTCCCCATGGCAGAGCCTTGAGAGGCCTAAGAGGGCCGGGGCAATGAATAGAGGGACAGGGAGGCCCCTGTGGCTGGCCCAGACCTGCAGGCACCCCCCAATGTTGTGGAGTCCAGGCGGGACTGCAGCCAGGCCCCGGGGGTTGGGGCAGCCGTGGGCAGTGACCCCCACCCCCCACCCCAGTTGCTGGCCAGGCAGGGCTGGGCCCCAGGAGCAAACAGACCTGCCCATCCAGGCGCCTCCGCCGCCCCCCTCCCGGATGTGCGGTTTTGCCCTGGGCTGTTGACTTTCACGGGCTGAGAGGAGGCTGCAGGGTCTCTACCCAGTTCGACTGAGGCTCTTCACCAGGACTTAGCCCCTCATCCAGGGGGATGGGGTGTTGTCCAGGCTGGCTTCCTGGAGGAGGTGGTGCCTCAAGCAGGTCTTGAAGGATGAGGACTTAGAAGGGTGCTGGAGGGTGAGGTCACAGGGCCAGCACAGGGAGGTCGACTGGGGAAGGATCTGACACACCTTCAGGACAGTTTTCAAGGGTCTGTGACCTCACCTCTTGGGAGGGCATCCCACCTTCCATGGGCATGCTGGAGCCAGGCATCGGTGCCCCGGCTGGCTCAGACTGGAGGAGGGCCCCAGAGCTGCCCGGGAGGGTGGCGGTGCGAGAACATGGGTGCCCAGTCCAGTGCTCTTCTCAGTCCCGCCCCAGCCTGAGCACCCAGCCCGGCCCAGCCGTGGGCGATTCCAGGTCACTGGGGATCTCGAGCCCGCCCTCCTGCGACCCCCACACCATCCCTGGCCCACACCTGGAACCGCTCACTGATGGCGAGATCAGCGCAGAAAGTCTCCACCCCCACCTGGCAAGGCGCAGGGCTGGAACCGGGACATGCGGCCTAGGGCCGGCTCTCCCCCTGGCTGGGCGCTGGGTGGCCTTTGGCACGTAGGGGCTGGCTCTTCTCCCTGCTGGCGCTGTGAAGGGAGTGTACATTCTGGGTCAGCAGGGACACCGAGTCCAGCATGCAGAGTGTGGGCAGTCAGGAAGCCCCGGGCCACCATTGCCCAGACAGGGAAACCGAGGCCCAGGAGCCCCATGGAGGCCCCTTGTAGGGCCTGCTAAAGGCTGGGAGGGGCTGATCCGGGGCTGACCAGGCCCCCAGGGCTCTGGGGCGAGGACAGCAGGGTCCCCCACTCTCTGGTGCCCCATTGCCTGTCCTGCCAGCTACACCCAGTCATCACCCACCTTGAGTCCCACCTGCTCACAGCTGAGCTCCATCTCTCATAAAGCCCTCCTTGCTCTCCCTCCTCTGAATCATTCTCCCACTCAGGGCAGAGGTCACTGTACCCCAGGCCATTCACAGAGGCTCTGCTGTGTGCAAGGAGCTGCCTGGTACCCTCCAGGGTCAGTAGGAAGAGGCAGATCTGAGCCCGAGCCAGGGCGGCCTTCTCTTGCTCTGTGTGGACGGAGGCCCCCAGGCCCAGGGTAGGGAGATGTGGGGGCGATCGGGGAGCTCAGCTCATTGTGGCTATGGTGGATTACTTCTATGGTGTGTCCAGTGCGGTGCCTGCCACCCGTGTCCCTTGCTGGGGGAGGGAAGCAATCCGCTGCTCAGTTACTTGCTCAGCACGCGGCTGTTGTGTACCTGTGTTAAGGCAGTCCCTGAGCAGGTTCACAGACAGACAGTCCATGCCCTTGCAGAGCTTCCAGTGTCTGAGGGAGGGGGGCACGCATTAAATGACAAATCCAGCCTCACGTTATCCAATTATCAGGTTTTGAAGGGAAATCTGGCGAGGGATACTTGTGTCCAGGGGGGCCTGGCCTGATAGCAGCAGGTCAGGGAGACTTCCTGGAGGAGATGACTTTGAGCTGAGCCCAGAAGAGGAAGGGCTCGCCAGGAGGAGGGAGGTGGGGGGAGGAAACAGCATGTCCAAAGGCCCTGGGGTGGGCAGAACTGTGGGAGTGTGAGGGGCCGGGATGGGGCTGGGGAAGGCATGTTGCCACCCCACCTTTGCTGCCTGGCTAGGGTCCAGCCCTTCCAGCCTCTCCTGCCAGGCGCCACTTTCCCCTTCCCTAATTTGGCCTGGCATTGTTCCTGGCCAAGCCACCCACCCAGTGCCTGGCCATTGTCCGGGTGTCTCCTGCTTCCCGCCCTTGAGTCTCTTATCACCAGAGAATCTGCTCGCTTGGGGGCATTGGGGGCTGATAAGGCTTCGCTGGAGCCAAGGCCAGGCAGGCACTGCCTGTTCTGATACCACCCCTCTAGCTGGCATGGGCTGGCCAACTGCGGCTGAAGGACACTCAGCAGACCCGGCCCAGCCTTCCCCCTGCAGGGACCTGCAGGGCCGCCCCTCCTGCTCTGCACCTTTCCCTCCATGCCCTACAAGTCAGAGCAGACCCATCTGCTTCTGACAGGCCCCTTTCTGGGCCCCATCGTCTCCATCTGGGGTTGTGGGATCGTGGGCATAGCCCAGATGCTTGGCCAGAGGACAGAAGCCAGGCTGTCCTGGTTGGGGGAGGTTGGGGCCTGCCTGGTGCTAGGGGACCCTCTTGGGGGACACCAGCAGTGAGTGAACCAGGATGGCAGCCATCTCCGAGGGAGCTCAACTAGCCTGGCACACAAAGGGCTGCCTGGGTCCTGAGGCCCTGGGCCAAGCACAGGAGCCCATGGGAGGCCCTCGTGCAGGGCAGGGGCTGGGGGCCAGCTGTGCGGGGTGGGGCTGGGGGTGGACATCTGGCCTGAAGTGGGGGCTGTGATGATTTCCCCAGATGGGCTCTGGGCTCCAGGTTTATAAACACGCAGCAGCAGCCAGGACTCGAGGAAGGGAGAGCCAGGAATCCGATTAAATCAGACAGTGGTTGGGTGGGGCCCCTGGAGCTGGGCCGCAGGTGGCCTGAAGATGGGGTGCTGGAGCCATGGGCTCTCCCAGGCAGCAGGCCAGAGTCCGGGACCCCAGGCGTGGGTTCAAGACTCCACTGTGTAGAGCGTGCTGCTGTGCGACCGGAAGGCGCGGCCCCTCCCACGTGGGGGTGAGGCACGCAGGGAAGGCACAAACTACACGGACTCCCATTCACTGCACAGTTTTGGGGGGGAAGACGGAGGCGTGTTGCAGTGGGAGAGGTGGATAAGAAATAGCTCAACAAGTGTATGGAGCATTCTAGATGTGTATGGGCTAGGAAGAAAGTGAACTAGGATAGTAGCACAGAGCCGGGCAGTCCGGTTTGGTAGATACCAACCACATGTGCCCATGGAGCTGCTGAAATGGGTTTTACAAGACTCCATGAAAAAAAAATCTCAATAATTTTTATATTAATTACTTGTTAAAAGAAATTATTTTTGGAAATAGTGGGCTAAATAAAATATATTATTAAAATTAATTCCCTCTGTTTTAAAAACTTTTTTTTTTTTTAAGTAAGCGCCACACCAGCATGGAGCCCCACCTGGGGCTTGAACTCACAACCCTGAGATCAAGACCTGAGCTGAGACCAAAAGTTGGACGCCTAACCGACTGAGCCACCCAGGTGCCCCTTTTAAGCTTTTTTGTTTTTTTTTAACATGGCCACTAGGAAATGTGAAATTACATCTGTGGCTTGCATTTCACTTCTATGAAACAGTGCAGAACGGGAAAGGTGGGAGGGGAGGGGTGGGAGCACTGGGGCCAGAGCTAGGAGGGGGCCCTCAGGGGAGGTGACCACTGCCCTGAAACCTCTTGTTGAGAAGGAGACCTGGGAAGAATGAGCAGGCAGAAGGAACAGTAGGTGCAAATGTCCTGAGGTGGGAGCAGCCAGCAGGCTGGCGTGGCTGGAGTGTGGGAGCGTGGGGCAGGGGTAGTGTGAGGCGAGGTCGTGGAGGTGAGCGGAGGCCACATCTGTGAGACCGACAGGTGAGCCCCATGAAGAGTCTTCTGTGCCCACCCCTGCCCCCCAGGGCAGGGCCAGTTGGTGGGGAGTGAGCTGGTCGGGGTCTGCCCCTACTCTAGAACCCTCCAGCACAGCCAGGGAGCCCGCCACCGCTGCCCCCGCCCCTCCAGACACCAGGACGTTGTTGCCCCGCACTGTGTCCTCACAGCCCCATCCGGGCCCGCTGCCACAGGCCCCCTCCCGCTCAGGCTGACCCCTGTTGGCTTCCAGCGCTCCCGCCAAGACTCTCGGGAAAGGCCCAGGGGAGCCGCCAGCTCCCGAAATAACCTCACACCAGTTCCAGGACATCTGCAGAGGGGCGGAGTGCCGGAACCCAGGGCCGCGAGCACCACTGAGCCCCCGCGGGCTGGGGGCTGGGAATGAAGACAGGGGGATGGGGAGAGGGACACAGAGAGAGGCCAGCGGGGACTGGGGGGAGGGGGACAGCGAGCCCCAGCCCTGTCAACACCCCCAGGCCAGCAGGCCTCCAGAAGACAGAGGCACTACACCCTGGAGTTGGCGTCTGGCGGGTGGGTGGCGCTACAGACAGGGGCTGGGTGGAGGAACAGGGCCAGGCACCCGCCCCACGACACCAGGCTGGGCCCCGCAGGGCTCAGTCGTCCACAGGGCTTATCTCCTCGCCCCCTTCCCTTTTACCCAGGTGGGAAACAGGTGCAGAGAGGCTGAGCACGTGTCCAAGGACCCCGGTGCATGAGCGGCAGGCGAGGACACGGCTGGCCAGGCGCCTTTCCCTCGGTGGCCTTCACACGCCTGGTTACTGTTCTCCCAGCTGGCCGGCAGGCTGACAGAATGTTCTCCCCCGGCACTGGGTCCCCAGGGGCTGGGACTGTCTTCCAACCAGCGTGGCTTGCCGTGGCCAGCCCTGTGGAATTTCCCCAGCCTGAGGAGCGCCGTGCTAGGCTGGCCCCTGCAGAGGCAGGTTGGGGAGGGGAAACTGAGGCGGAGAGGGGCTGCCCGGGGCCAGCCTGGGATTCTGGGACAAGGAACTGAGGGGTGGTCTTTCGAGATGAAAAGGTCTTTCCGACAAGTCCCCCAGGTCCCCATGATCCACCCATGCATTCAACAGTCCCCTCCTGAACGCTCGCCGTGTTCTGGTGGCTGGGAGGCCATGGTAGATGCGGGGAACAGGCCAGAGAGAAGACAGGCCAGGCGGGCAGAGGGGAGTAGGGCAGCCCCAGACTGGTCCGGAGTCTGCATGGTCAGCGCCGGGACTCCACGGGGTCTAGGGAACCCCCCAGCCCACAACCCCTCCCCGAAAAGAGAGGCGCTTCCTACTGAAGACCTGGCTGGCTGCTCGGCGGCCCAAGGCCATTGCCTCCCGCCCCCCAGTAGGCCGTGGTGGAAACTTTGCATCATGTTTCTCAGGATAGAAAAGAAAAACCAAGAAAAACCTCTTGCATGTTAGCTCCTGTGGTGAGGAAGGACCTTGCATGGGACGTCCGAATGAGGGCCAAGGTCAAGAAGGGGGTGCCTGCAGGGTCCCCCAGGGAGGAGTGGAATGTGGGAGGGCAGGCTGGGCTCACAGAGGCCTTGCACCTGGCTGGAGGATGCCCGCCCCCAGGGCACAGGGAGCCGTCCTGGGGGAAGGCCAGGGTGACCGGAGGGAGCCTGCGGTGCCTCTGGGGGCAGGAGAGAACCCAGTAGAGAGGGAAGCCGGGGTGCGTGGCCAGCAGGGACCAGGAGAGGATTCCAGGGGAGCTGACCCCCAAGAGCCCCCCTAAACCGTGGCTCAGCAGTGGGGGGGCCTGGGGCAGGCAGAGTGCAAAGAGTGGGCAGGAGGAAGTGGAGACCCGCCTCCCACCACACCCTTGGCCTCCCCACCCCAGACAGGCTTGGGGCCAGTTTACCAGCCACTGCGGCCACTGGGGCCACCCGGGTCACTCCCACCCCTGCTCCCACTCTGCGCTCTGACTGCTGCCACCACTTCCCCGGGCTGGGACGGACACGAGATTCTTTCAAAAACATTTCCTTTGCAAAATAATCCTTCGAAATATGTTTTTGGAAATGGACTCCTGATCTGAACAGGAAGAAGTTAATTATGGTCCCTCCCCAGAGGGGTGCGGGGGAGGAAGCCCAAGGGTCAGAAACATGAGTGAGGGCCAGGACGGACGCCCCCCACCCCCACCCCAGGCCTGGCCTGGCCTCAGCTCCCCTTCCCCACGACCCCCGACCC
>LNAC01000028.1:5549199-5573316 GCA_002007465.1 Ailurus styani | reverse complement strand
CCCCCTATGATGGCCCTCCAGAGGCCCAAGCTCCCCAGCCCATAGATGGGGAGACAGAGACCCAGGGAGGGCCAGAGAGGGAGGGCAAGGTCAGAGGTTGGAGGCAGAGCAGGGCGGAGCCCCTCCCCTGTGTGGCATCCACGTGGTTGTGTAGGTGAGCGTGTGTGTGTGTGTGTGTGTGTGTGTGTGTGTGTGTGTGTGTGCATACAGGTGGCCAAGGGAGGCTCGTGGGGTCTGTGGCATCGGCTCGGCTGGCTGGGGGGCCGTGGGGGCTCTGACCTCCCCCCTGCCAGGCCACCTTCCCAGGTGCGGGGCACCGGTTGGATTAGGATCCCAGGAGGTAGAAGGTGGGGGCTCCGACCACCCTCCATACAAGGGCCACTTGGTGCCCGACAGGCTGCCTCTGGGTGCTCCAGCCACCTCTGTCGCTCTCAGCTCCGACACTCCGTCCTGCTGCGTGTCTCACAGGTGCAAGGGCTTGTGGTTATCTTGGAAGCTGGGGTATGTGGACTCCCGTCCAGCCAGGGGGCCTTCCCTCCAGACTCCAGCACTGGGGCGAGAGTGTAGGTCTCCAGTGGAAGGCCCATCTGGGGATCGGCCATCCCCACACGTATCTGTGGTGTTCGTCATTGCTGCTGTATGAGAGCCCCCCGAACGCGTCCTGTCTTCCAGTCTGGGGTCACAGGCAGGCTGACAGGCTGAAATCAAGGTCAAGGCATTGGCAGCTCAGCTCGCGTTCCTCCTAGAGGCTCTGCTTTCTCCAGCTTCTCAAAGCCGCCTGCGTCCTCGGCTCAGGGCTGGCCGCAGGTTCCGAAGCCACAAGGGCACCCCGCCCCCGCATCGGCAGCCGGCAGCACCTGCCTCCTGACCCCGTGCGGGAGACCCTTGTGATTGCATGGGTCGGTGGGGATACCCATGGGAGCCCGGGTACTCCCACCCTCTCTAGCTTCGCCGAACCACATCCTCCAAGGGCGGTGACATTGTCACAGGTCCTGGGGAGGAGGCCCTGGATGTCTTCGGGGAGCGCTCTGTTCTGCCTGCCATGTCGTCCTTCCGTGTGTCTGTCCGTGTGCTCACGCATTTCTCCGACCTCCGACTGTCCTGTACTTTATTTGCCTGCCTGTCCGGTCAGCGGGCCAGCCATGCATCCTCTTTCCATCCATCAGCTTGACTTCCCTCTTCCCTTAACATCCCCTGCCCGTCTGTTGGTGTGGCCATCCTTCCTGCTGTCCGTCTGTCGGTCTGCCCATACAGGGCAGGACGCTGAGGGAGGAGGACCGGAGAGTCCCAGCAGGTGTGGGGGCACACACTCCCACTCTGCCCTGCTCAGTCCTCCTCTTCCTCACCGGTCCTTCCTGAAACCCGCAGCTGTCACCGGCCCCCGCAGACCAGCAACTTCCTCTGTCCAGAGAAGGGCTCCCTGAGTCCGGAGGGGCGCAGCCCACCCTCCTGACCTCTGGCCCCGGCCCCGTGGAGCTGGGCGCCTTCACTTGGCGGGCTCAGACCCGGCATCGGCCCCAAGAGCTGCAGAGGGAGCCATGCCCCGGTGGACAGATGGCCACAGGACCGAGGGCCGGGGCCCGCTGACCCGCGTGCTCCCTCTCTGCCCCTCCGGAGCTCAGCGCCGGGGCGAGCCCTGGGTCCCGGGGAGGCTGTGGGAAAGGCCCCGGCAGACCCCTCGCCAGCTTCAGGGCGTCTTGTGGGGGAGTATCGGTCACCCAGGGCTCGGGAGAGGGCCCTGGACCGAGCCCAGGATGATTCGATGAGGAAAAAATGCCCCCGAGAGGAGGATCTCGCCTCAGCTGCCAAGACAACTACGCCTGTCACAGCCTCACACCCCTCATCTCCCCGGTGGGACGGGCCAGGGAACGCCAGGCTCCCTGGCCCCCCAAGGGGGCCCCAAACCAGAGGCTGGGACCCTCTCCGTGTCTCACTATCTCTGTCTCTCACCGTCTCTGTCTCTCACTGTCTCCCTATCTCTCACTGTCTCTGTGTCTCACTGTGTCTGTCTCTCACTGTCACTATCTGTGTTCTTCACGGTCACTGTCTCTGTGCCTCACTGTCTCTGTGTCTTGCTCTCTGTCTCACTGTCTCTGTCTCTGTGTATCTCACTATCTCTGTGTCTCTCTGTCTCTGTCTCTCACTGTCTCCATGTCTCACTGTGTCATGTCTCATTGTATCTATGTCTTGCTGTCTCTGTCTCTCACTGTCTCTGTCTCTCAGTATCTCTGTGTCTCACTTTCTGTCTTGCTGTCTGTCTCTCCCTGTCTCTGTCTCTCACTGTCTCCATGTCTCACTATATCTGTGTCTTGCTAACTCTGTCTCTCACTATCTCCCTGTCTCTGTATCTCACTATCTCTGTGTCTATTTGTCTCTGTCTCTCACTATCTCCGTCTCTGTCTCCCTGTCTCTGTCTCTCACTGTCTCTGCATCTCCTTGTCTCCTTCCCTCACTGTCTCTATCTTGCCGTCTCTGCCTCTCACTGTATATCTCACTATCTCTGAGATAGTGTCTCTGTCTCTTCATCTCTGGCTCCCTCCACTCCCTCTCTGACCACGTCCTCCCTCTCAGAGCCTCACAGACACAGAGCCCCTGCTGTGTAGTGTGACAGCCCAGGATTCTGCCCTTGTGCCCCCCACCCTGGCCTCAGGGACCTCTTCCCCAGGATGGCATCCTTGTGGCCAGTAGGAGTGACCTCAGGGCAGGCAGTGACCCCCACAGGTGTCCCCCATGACCTGCGTTCCTCCCTCTGCCTGCCTGGGTGTGGAGGGGTGGCCCCCTGGGGTCCTAGAACATGATCCCATGTGGTCAGGACCCGTGACTCAGCCAGCACTCTGAAAGTACTGAGCACATGGGTGGGGTGTATGTGTGTCTGTGGACAGGTGGGAGTGTGTGTGTCTATGGACAGGTGTGTGTGTGTGTGTGTGTGTGTGTGTGTACAGGTGGCTGTGTGTGTCTGTGGACCAGTGGGGTGTGTGTCTGTGGACAGGTAGGGGGTGTGTCTGTGGACAGGTGGGGGTGTGTCTATGGACCGGTCAGTGTGTGTCTGTGGACTGGTGGGGGTGTGTCTGTGGACAGGTGGGGGTGTGTCTGGGGACCGGTGGGGGTGTGTCTGTGGACAGGTGGGGGTGTGTCTGTGGACAGGTGGGGTGTATCTGTGGACCGGTGGGGTGTGTCTGTGGACAGGTGGGGGGGTGTCTGTGGACAGGTGGGGGGTGTGTCTGTGGACCGGGGGGGTGTGTGGCTGTGGACAGGTGGGGGGTGTGTCCGTGGACAGGTGGGTGTGTGTCCGTGGACAGGTGTGGGGTGTGTCCGTGGATAGGTGGGTGTGTGTCCGTGGACAGTTGGGGGGGGTGTCCGTGGACAGGTGGGGGGTGTGTCCGTGGACAGGTGGGGGGCGTGTCTATGGACAGGTGTGTGTGTGTGTATAGGTGGGAGTGTGTGTCTGTGGACAGGTGGGTGTGCGTCTGTGGACAGGTGGGGGTGTGTGTGTCTGGACAGGTGAGGGTGTGTGTCTATGGACAGGTGGGTGTGTGTCTGTGGACAGGAAGGGGTGTGTGGACAGGTGGGTGTGTGTGTCTGTGGACAGGTGGGGGTTATGTCTGTGGACAGGTCGCGGTGTGGGTGAGTGGCTGCGTGTGTGTCTATGTGTGTGGGTGGCTGGGTGTGAGGACCTGGCAGAGACAGATGCTTCATGTCCGTGGGTCCCCGCAAGGCCGCGGTGGTCATCTGTGCCCGAAGGCTGCCCCACAGCCACTGGCCAGCTCCCCACGTGGCCTCCAGCGGTGCAGGCCAGAGAGACCGCCACTGCCCCCCCATCCCCGGCATGTGGCTTCTGAGAGGCCGCAGGAGCAGGCATGCCGGCCTTGTGGGTCGGATCTGCCTAAGGGCTGGGAAGGGAGGCGGGCACCCGGAGGTTCCTGGGGGCCGGGGCAGGCAGGGTGGGCAGGGCAGGCAGCTGGGTGGCATCTCTCAGGCCCACGGTGATGCCCACACCCCTGCCACCCCCCGTGGCCTCCCCCGGACCTGGGTACCCCTGCATCTGGGACCCTGCCAGGTCTTGGGGGGGTCACACTGCTGAGGGGTCCGGCTCCAGTGGAGCCCCCACCAGCATCGCAGGCGTGGCGGGGGAAGGAGTCGGGACACGGGAGAGACCCCCGACCCCCAGCCCGTGTGTGTGCTCGACTCTGGGCCTCAGCCCACAGCCCGTCAGGAGCGCCCGGATCTCCTGCTTCGGTCCCCACCAACTCGTCCAGCAGCTCCAGCCCCAGTGGCCACCGGCTCCAGCCCTCCCCAGTCCCTTGCCCCTGGTCAGGGCCCGAGGGCCCTCTCCCACCATCTCCTGGGAGCCCAGGGAGGCCAGGGGGGCCGCTGTTTAATGAGGAAGGGGAGTGACCCACTCTCCCGCGCCCCCAGGCCCCTGCCCTCGTGCGCCTGCAGCCGAGGCCGCCGCGGCCCCCACACTCCCTGGCACCGATGAAGCTGGTGGAGCCCCAGGCTAGTGAACAGGGTCAGGCCGGGTCTCATGTGCACATTTGCAGCATTTTCCACGTGCGGACTGTGGAGAGGGCTAGGGGTCAAGAAAAGGAGAAAGGCTGGTGGGTGGGGATGGGGGAGCGGGCAGGGAGGGTTGCAGGCCCCCTGTGTCCCCAGGCCGTTCCTTCTAGTCCCCCTGCCTGTTGCGCACGTGTGCGCGTGTGCGCGCGCGCACACACACACACACACACACCTCATACTGTAAATGTTGGTGCTGGGCTCGGAGGGGGCATGTCGGCAGTAAGCTCTGGGTGGACCCTCACCAGCTTCTCCCTCCCCCCACAGAGCAGCTGCGCTCAGCGCCCAGCGCCTGGCAGCCCTGCCTGTGCCCGACAGTGGGGGCCCCCCCAGACCCCAGCTTTTCCATGTGGGCAGCAGGTGGGGTCCTAAGCCCCAGAAGCTGGCCCCCACATCCACGGTCTGGTTTGTGCTCAGATGCCCCCGCCCCTGTCTGAGTTCTCCTTGCGGTGGGGGGATCCCAGGGTCCAGAGAGCCACACCAGCTTCTGGGGTCACGGCTGGCAGGCAGGACTCGGGCGCAGGCCAGGCTGTGCCCAGGGTGCGGGGCTGCGTCCTGTCTGTCTGTCCATTGTTCCCAGCCAGCATGGAGGGGAAGGGCTGGGGGAAGGGGAATGTGGGAGCAAGGGTGGGGCGGGGAAGACCAGACCTGTTAACAAGCTTCTTCCCAGCCCCCACCCCTCCTTACCTCCCCGGGCCCTTCCCAGGCGGAAAATTCAATTAGTTTCGAGCAACTGCTTTGCTGAAGAGCCAGAGAAAGGGGTGATGAGGGAAGGGGGTCTGCATGGCGGCTGGGGTGTGCGCTGGGGAGACGCGGCAGGGGGGACGCGGGAGGCCAGCAGACCACTTCGTGTCAGCATGTTTCTGCTGATTCCCTGTCCCTGTGTACCTCCGTCGTGTGACTTTGTATGTGACTGTGTGTCCCTCGGTCCTTGTGTGCCCGCTCGTTCCCTGTACAAATGCGGCTCTCATGGCCTCCCACGCCCCCGCGTATGGACCAGCATCAGCCCTGACTGCAAGCCTCTTGTCTTGGCTCAACTCTAGGCTCTGGTTTGTGAATGGATGCCTGCCTGTGGGGGGGTGGGGGGGGTGCACACAGAGGGGGAACGTCACCCCCCACAAACTGCAGCAGGCCACCACCCATGCTCAGCTTCCCAGGCTGGGTGCTGGCCCCTGATCTAGGCCTCGTACACTCTAGCCTTCTGGCCACAGGGCCTTTGCACATACCCTCCCCCCATGCCTGCCAGCTTCCTCTTGAAGAACCTTGTCCCAGCGTGGCTCAGTCCTTGTTTTCTGTCTCTGGTCATCCCTGGGCTTCACAGCAAGTAGCCAAAAGCCTCCCTCTGCAAGGAACCGGGGTTAGTCCTGCCTGGACTGCCTCTGTCCCTGTGCCCAGAGTGGTGCTCGGTAGATGTTGGCTGAGTGAGTGAAGTACCAGGAGCATACAGAAGGTTAGAAGCAACCTTCTCTGCTGAGCAGACTCCTATGCACCCCTCTATGGCCTGGCTCCCAGCACCCCTTCCTCTGGGATGTGCAGAGTGTTCAGAGGGTCAGTGAGAACAAGGCACTGCAGCTTGGCCCTCTGCTGGGGCTTCTGTGCCTGTCTCTGGGACCCACTGTCCCCTGGCCCTGGCCCATGGTCTGCCATCCTGCCCCCGGTTACCTTGGCCCAACCAGGGCACAGACCCCCTCCTTCCTGCCATGATCCCACTCAGAACACATCCGGGACATGTGGGAGAGGATCTGGTCTATCTACCTCTTCATGGAAGGCCTCTGTGCGACCCAGGGTGTAGGGTGGGGGCCGGGGTGTCCGTCTGACTCAGTCCTTTGTTCTGGTGCCTCTGCCCTTGCTGCCCCGCCGGCCTTCCCCCTGGGCCCCTGCTCCCGCTCCGCTCCCCAATTGCAGGGTCTCTGAGGCTGTGAGGAGTGGATGGGGGCCCCCTGAGCTGGCACACAGCGGGTGCCCTGGACACAGACGGGGCGAGGTGCACACAGACTCACAGGGAGACCGGGGTGGGCATGGCGGGGGGCAGTGGCCTCTCTGCCTGCTGGGGAGGGAGGGACCCCTCCAGGCAGGTACAGGGCCTGTGAGGGAAGGAAGGAAGTTCGGGCAGGCCAGATGCGGGGAGGGGCTGTGTGCAGAGGAATGTGGGCCGGCTCCTCCTCTTTCCCCAGGAGGGACAGAGGCAGATGGCAGCTGGGGGGTTGAGGACAAGGGGGAGGCCCAAGCAGCCCAGCCTGAGGCTCCGAAGGGCGCCTGTGTCCCCTCCGCAGTAGCTCTGGGGGCACATCCTTCTCAAGTTCCCGGCCCCCCAGCCTGCACCAGCTGTGTGCAGCTGGCCCTCACCCTGAGGAAACCCAACACTGGTGGGGGGGGCGGGGCCGGGGGCCAGGGCGCCAGTCTGCTCCCCAACCACTGTGCACGGGCTACCCCCCAACCACTTGTGACCTGCTCATCAGTAGAGGGTGACGTGTGTGAGCACCCGAGCCGAGGGATGGGGCACCCCAGAAAAGGCTGGAGGACATGGGGTCCAGGGGAGGTGCCTGTGAGGGGCAGGAGCCAGAAGCCGCCCAGGCTGCACACCGGCCCCCAGGCCCACTTTCCCTGGACTGTTCCCTCCCTGGCCAGGCTCTGGCACCTCCTTTCTCCTGTGGGAGCCTGCCCACCTCCAGGAGGGGACAGGACTGAGCCCAGCACTCAGCTCGTGTCCAGGAGGAGGAACAGAGGTCGGGAGATGCATCCACGTGCCTGATGCCATGTGGAGTGGGCTTTGCCGCAGGAGGCCGGCCGCAGTCCCCGCCCAAGGCTCTCCACACCCCCCAGTGCCCATGTCTGCCAGCACCCCACCGCGTGGACGGGTACACCGACCCTCTGCCCAGGCTGCCAGCTGCCCCCAGCATCCTGGGTCCTGCCCAGAGCTCGAAGGGTGGAGACACACAGCGAAAGGGCTTCCAGATGGCCATAATCCCACGTCAGTGGGGCTTAGACACCTGCCCGCCCTCCCCCCCGCCCCCCGGCTGCCCACGCATTTCCGCACATCTCTGCTTGCAAGGGGCCTCTCCTTAGCCAGAGGCTGGGCCTCCTGCTCTGGGGTAGGGGGGGGCGCTGTCTCCGCACCCCATAGGGACAGAATTCCCCACTCCTAGGCACAGACAGATCCCAAAGCCCAGGCCATTGCTGCCCCTGCATCCGTCCAAGGGCTATATCAGCTGATCATTCTGGCACATTTTCTGGGCATGTGTGAGGCCTGGAAGCAGCCAGCATGGGGTAGTGGGAGCAAGGCTGGGGAGATAAAGGCCAGAGAGCACTGTGGAAGGAGCCAGCAGTCAGGGTACCCCAGGGAGAGGGCCAGGGAGACCTGATGACAGGGCTCCCCATGGCCCAGGCCTTGCCTACAGCAGTCACATAGCCAGGGACAGGTCACCTCTGGGGCCTGGAGTCAGAGCCCGAGGTAGAGGCAGCTTGAGGGGTTGGCCTGGCAGTGGGGGTGCCCCCAGTGCTCTGTCTAGGCTTCCCCCATCCCCTCTCCCCAGGGCGGACAGAGGTGGACACTGGCCCAGCCCCCACAGTGTGGCCCTCGGGTCTGGCATGGGCCCCTTCAATACCTGCGGGCTCCCCCCTGCTGGGGCCCACAGCCCCCCATGCAGTGGGTGTCTGGCTGGGTAACTGTCAGCCCCCCTCAAGCCTGGGTGTCCCCAGTAGGACCACGTACGTATGAGCCACAAGGACGGAGGCTCCACTCCACAGGCCCGGCAGTGCGGGAATGCAGGGGATGAAGGTGGGGGCCCAGCACCTGCCCAACCAAGTGGGGCCCCTCCTCCTCGGCTGGCTCTTTTCAGGGTCCGGACAGGCCCTTTCATGGCTGACGGATGGCAGGTCTGGATTTCCATGTCAATGGGCTGGGCTCCGCCTGGTAAGCTGGTTAACAAGCCCCCAGCCCCACTGGGGAGGCTGTGCCGGGTTAACACAGGCCCCTTTCTCCCAGGGCTCCCTCCGTGGCCTTGCGGTTGCCATGGTGCCCTGCGTGGCCTTTTGGGCCACGGCTAATCCTTTCTCTGGGGCTTTCATCCTGGCCGTCACACCCCCAGGCTGGTCGCCGGTAACTCGGTCTTGCCCAACAAGGCTGGTTTCTCTGCCGGGGTCAGAGGAGGCCGTAAATCCAGCCCCCCGGCCCCGGCCCTTTGGCCCTGGCATTGTCCCCAAGTCTGCAGCCCTCCCCCTCTGGGAAAACCAGTGGCGGGAAGGGACCCTTTGCCAAGTGGTCAGCTCCTGTCCTGTGGAGTGTGAGGGTTCCTGTACTCTGCTTGTCTGTCCACCCTCGATCCCGCGGTCCTCACCTCCCTTGTCTCTCCTGCTCCCTCAACTTTGGCCGTGACCTCCACACTGTTCCAGGAATGTGTCTGTTCCTACCACAGTGCCTTTGCTCCAGCTGTTTGTGCTCTTGTCTGGAACATTCTTCCCCAGACATCGCCCCAGCTGCCCGTCTTCAAATCTCCACTACACTGGCACCTTCCCCACGAGGCCACGGGCCCTACGCTTCCCGCGCCTGCCCTGGCTCTGTTTTCCCCTTAGCCTCATGCTCTTCGGCGTGCTTCGAAGACCCCGTGTGCTGCCCTCCTTCCCGTCCAGACCGCCAGCTCCGGGGATGCTGCCAGCCTGTGGCACGTGGTGGCACTCTGTGCGAAAGACTGGGCAGCTCTCAGCTCCGAGAAGGGGCCTCTGAGCTCCAAGGACACACAGCATTGAGAGGTAGAGGAGGTCCCAAGTCTGGGCTGGTCTGACTTTATGCTTAAGGTTTTCACTGAGCCCAGAATCTCACCGCAGAGACACTTTTCCTCTGTCCTCAGAAGCCAGAATCGCGGAGTCCTAGAATTGCAGGACTCCATCGGCCTGGCCTCCAGTCCCTCAGCGTGGCTCCCCACAGCTCCTCCCCTGCTTGCATGCGTCCAGCAGCAGAGAGCTCACCACCAGGGGTTCAGCCCATGAGAAGGTGCCCGGCTGTGGGCTCCAGCTCAGACGGCGGGGAAGCTTAGCTCCAGGAGACATTGCCTGGGGCTCCTGGGGCGTGCATGCCTTGCAGCTGGCACACGGGGAGACCGGCCTGTCTGTCCCCATGCCGCTCAGACGCCAGCTGTTGGCCAGGCTCTCTGGAGTCTTGCAGCGGTTACTGGAGGCAGGAAGGCCGGCCACTGGCTCCACTTCACAGCTGTGAGAACTGTCTGAGGAGGACCGGGCTGGAGCCTCACTTCCGACCCCAAGACCTCCCCCAGGTCCCCCAACAAAGCGGCNGGGGGGCCCCCGCCGCTGCTGTGACCACTTTCCGAGCCTCAGTGCACCAGGCAGGGTGTGTGCAGAGCAGGGCATTCCCCCCTCCCCAGGCCGGGCCCATCCACTCCCAGCCCCACAGGGCTGCACAGGTTCCTGTCCTGCGCCGGGTCCTAATGGTGGGAGCCATCTGGAGCAGACCCGGGCCATGCTGGGGGAGGGGGGACAGTGGGGCAGGGATGGGGGTGAGTGAGGCCAGTCAGGGGGCATGGAGGTGCATTGGGGGGACGCAGTGAGAGAGGCCAGCTGGAGGAGGACCGGGGTGGGGGGCGGTGGTGGGACAGGCTGTGTTGGCCAGGAGGGCAGCCCCCGCCTCACAGGGCAGCACGGGGCCCCTCAGTGTGGGGAGGGACTGTCAGAGGTCCTGAGAGAAGGAAGAGAAGAGGAGGTGGAGAAGACTGATGGGGAAGCCTCTCTCCAGCATGCGCGTGGGCGAGAGCAAGATTCCAGAACTCCCCAGGGGGGCCGAGGACGATCCAACATTGCAGCTGCCATTGACCACACTGTCGGGGACTGTGGCTGTCCCCACCCTCTACTTCCTGCCCCCCCCAGGGGCCCCCAACGGACAGAGCGTGAGGGTCGGGTGCCTCTTGGCGTCTAGGAGACCTCAACAGCCCAGGGAGAGCCCGAGAGACCTGCCCGCCGGCATCCAGCAAGAACCTGTGACTGCCTGCAGAATGAATGAGTGCAGGCATGGATGACGGTCCTGCTGGAGCGCCGTGGAGCCCGCATCCTCCGTGCAGGAGAGCCCTGGCAGAGGGCAAGGCGTGGGCATGGGCAGGCCTTCCCGCTGCCTCGGCTGCTGTGCTGGAGGACACGTGCCCACTGCGGTGGCCTCCCCCTACCCTAGTCCAGGCTTGGGGTGGAGGTGGCAGAGACCCGTCCTGCCCATCCCTGCCCTGTGGGGATGCTTCCGGAGGCTGGCACGGGCCCCTCGGGGGGCATAGGGGGCTGCTGCTGTGTGGGCGCCCAGCCCCGGAGCAGCGCGAGTTGGGGCAGGCCGGCCCACCTGGGAGCAGGCTCCGCTCTGCGCCTGCAGGGGCTGGAGGGCTCCCGCCCGCCACTCTGCCTTCCTGTCTTCCTAACCCCCAGCCTCAGCCTACCTTCTGGCCCACCTGACAGTTCCTTGGCACCAACGGAACCTGGGGGCCTTTGTTCTGAGGTTTGCCCTCCCCAGCCTCAGTTTCCTGACTGCCATCGTGCAGATGGAGACAGCCCCCTAGGTCGAGGCTGTGGGGACCCAGAGAGAAACCCCGTGAGGAGTGCAGGGCCAGTGGGGGGACGTATCGCTGGGGACCCAGAGTCGGGGAGGCCACGGCTCTGGGACGAGGCAGGTCTGGGCTCGAACTTCTGCTCGTGGTTTACAAACATCCACCCAGCGGAGCTCCATGGCTGCACCCAGCCATCTGTGCTCCAGGGTGGCTGGTGCAGCAGGAAGGGCCGGCAAGGACTGTGGGCATCATGGCAACAACCCCGCCGTGCCAGGCCGTGTGCAGTGACTCACGCGGCCCTCCCCACCCTCTGTGGAGCGGACCCTCAAATTCTGATTTATAGTGGGAGAAACTGAGGCACAGAGAGGTCAACTCACCGGGGGTCACCCAGCTAATGCTAAGGAGAGCCAAGATGGAAACCCTTTGGAGTGGGCTCCCAAGGACGGATAAACACGCTGAGTCGCCTTGAGCAAAGCATCTGGCCCCTCCCAGCCTCAGTTTCCCCACGCGACCCAGCCTAAGGTAAACAGAGGGCAGGTGTGATGTTGTCAGAAGCAGGAAGTGGCTGCTGGAGCACCCAGTGTGGGCTGTGGGGTCCCCACTGCATCGAGCCTCCCTTCCAGTTCCTACAAAACAGGGTCTTGATCCCGGCAGCGGAGGAGGGCAGGCCCCTCCCTGG
Source organism: Ailurus styani (assembly GCA_002007465.1). NCBI lineage: Eukaryota > Metazoa > Chordata > Mammalia > Carnivora > Ailuridae > Ailurus > Ailurus styani. Next base: position 5,561,547 of record LNAC01000028.1, on the reverse strand, counting down.
GGGAGTGTTTTCACTACCCATCTGGCCAGCTACAGCCTGAGCCAGCAGACCCCAGACCCCTAACCACAGTGGGCCAGGGGCTGCAGAGCCGGCCCAGGGGGGGTGGACCCTGGGTCCTGGGAAGGGGCAGGGGAGGGGTCCCTGTGGACACACTGCAGCCCAGCCTCCTGGGAGACCAGGAGATGGCATCAGAGCTGGCCTGCCTGCAGCCAGACAGCCACCCCACCACCCGCTGTCCTCACCGGTGGCCCCTGGGGAGTGACCCTCCCTCTGGCTCCGCAGAGGCGAGGCCGGGAAGAGGCAGAGGAACCGGCTGTGCGGGACACCTGAGCCCAATGACCAGGCCTCCCAGGGGGCAGCCGCCAGGGGGCTGGGAGGCAGAGTCGCAGCCCGTTCCCACCACCTGCCCCCAGAGGGACCGGGAGGAAGCAGGTCAGCAGGTGGCGGGCCAGCTGGAGTGGGGTCTGCTCCCGACCTGCTGCTGCTGGGCACAGGAGCCGGGGCCGGGCTCCTTCTGGCCTCAGGTTCTAAGCTTGTGACCAGGGGCACTGTCCCCTCCCAGGGCCCATGGAAGTGAGGCAGGCGTGCCAGCCCATCACCCCTCTTCACACCTGGGCGGCTGAGACCCAGAGTGGGGCTCACAGGAGGCAATGGTGCTCCTGGCTCTGCTGCTGTGGGGCCGGTGCTCAGGGCCCAGGACGCCCTCCACATAGGGGCCCATGCACTCAGCTTTGGTCCGGGCTCTGCCACCTCCCAGCCGGGTGAGGCCACAGCAGTCTTCCATGTCGCATATAAGACACGTTGGAGGATGAGGTGAGGCCGTGTCTTGGCCCGGGTGATTGCCAGGTGGAAGGCACCTTCCGGTCGTTGGGGCGATCACGGGGGTGGGGGCAAGTACTGGGCCTTGCTGGCCCTGGGCCTGGTGGCCACTTGCCTGCTGTTCATGCCCAGACCTGAAGTGGAGACAGAGACGTGCTTCTGGTGAGAAGGCCCCGCAGAGCGTGGGGGGTTGAGAGGGTGCTAGCTCCCATCCTTGTGCCAGCCAGGTGCCTGGGGCCCCCAAAATGGGCCGGGGGCACAGGGGCAGACCACCTGTCCGTCTGTCCATCCCGTGCAAAGGAGGGGGCCGCCCTGCCCCTACCATCTGGTAGGCTCTCTGCCCCTCCTAACTCACCCGTGTCAGGGGGAAGGTCCCCGTGGCCTGAGGCTGCTCTGATGAAGGGCAGAGGCTCGGGCTTGGCAGTGAGGGAAGGTGCAGCCTCCCAGATCCCTGGCATTTAGGGTGTACTGGGTTGAATGGTGGGCTCCCCAAAAAGATAGGTTCAAGTCCTACCCCCTAGAACCTGCAGAGGGGCCTTCTTTGGAGAAAGGATCTTCGCACATGTAATTAAGGCAAGGACTTCAAGAGGGGGTCATCCTGGGTTTAGGGTGGGGCCTAAACGCAATGACAGGTGTCCTTGTAAGAAGAGGGGAGGACTCAGAGACAAGGAGGGAAGGCCCTGAGCCGGGGAAGGCCAGTGGTGGCAAGGAGCTTCCAGAGGCTGGGAAAAGGGCCTCTGGACGGAACACCCCTGCCCGCACCTTGATCTTGGACTTCTGGCCCCAGAGCTGGAAGACAATAAGTATCTATCTTAGGGCAAGTTTGCAGGAATTTGCCACAGCAGGCCCAGGGCACTAATGCGGAGGGAAGGGGCATGAAAAGGCTTATCTCCCAAAACTGGGTGGCTGGGGGAGGAGCAGGGGCCTGGGAGAGGGGCCCAGCAGGGGTGCGCTTGGGCCAGCCCTCCCCCAACAACCTCTGGGAACACAAGTCCCACGGACTCCTGCCCCAACTTGGGTCCACAGCCACTAGCAGTTGAGCTCACAGCAGACCAGGCCTCCTGGGCCTGCAGGACCGTCTGGGCGTTCCTCCTGCACCCCAGCCATGGGCCCCTCCCGATGGCCCACAGATTGGTCCCCCTGATAGGGAGCCTTCTTGCTTCTCCTCTCTCCTCAAGTTCCAGCTCCTCCAGCACAGACATCCCCCTGTGGCTGGCCCAGCCCTCACCCATCCACCCCAGACAGGCCCTCCCTAATGTGACCTCCCTCTGAGATCTGATCCATTGGCCACACAGCCCTGGCTCATGGGATACACCTCATGAATGCCCCATGACGGGTGAGCAAGGGGTCAGGGAGCCCTGGTCAACCCCAGTGCCTTTGTACCTGCTGTGTCCTCTGGTGTCTGCCCACATGTTGCCTCCCCCATTCTCTCCTTGACTGTCCAACCCAGGCGTGTTTCATGGTCAGCTCAATCTCTGTCCCCTTCCTCTATTTTCCCTGCCCATCCTGATGGGAGCTACATGTGTTTGTTTACGGTCTGTGCTGGTCCCCAGGGTACCATGAGCTCAGGGGGGAAGCCTGGGTCTGTCTTGCTCCCGTTCTATCTCCAGGGTCCATCATAGGGCCTGTAGCCTCCATGCGCTGCCAGCTACATGAAGGGGAGGGTTTGGGGGCTGCTCAGGAGGACCGTGAAGGTAGGGTGACCTGAGGATCCCCCAGCAGGAGCCCTCAGCCGTCCGCCCAATGCCTGCCTCTCCGCAACCTCGGTGTGGGCTCCCTCTGGGCCCTTCCCCTCCCCTGTCTGTATCTGGAGGAGTTGCCAGGCCTGGCTCAGTCTGGAGGCCACAGCAGCCTCGAGTCCCAGATCCAGGCTCAGCAGGGCCCAGAGTCACTGCCCAGATAGAAGGATGCTCTGGAATCAGCAGTCCAGGGAGGGTCTGTGGTCGAAGTCAGAAGGGCCCCGAACAGGAAGAAGGTTCCGTAGCGTCCAGCCCTCCCTCTCCAGGGCTGGCTGTGTGCCCCTAGGCACTCCCTACCAGCTCACGGCCCCCTGCCCCTCCCGAGGGCAATGACAGCATAGGGACTGTCTCTCTCTCCGCCCCAGGGGTGCCGGGGACACCGAGAGCGTCAGGGCACGTGGCGGGAGGCCCCAGAGCTTCAGCCCACTCTGGGGATGGCAGGAGCAGCAGAGGTCAGGGTCGGCTCGGGAGGAAGAGCTGGGAGTGGACCGGGAAGGACTCTGGGGAAGCTGACTCAGCCTCCATGAGCCCCACTTCTCCGGCAGTGCCTTCCTGGTGGGGCCAACCTTCCGTCCACCCTGCCGCCACCGGCCGGACAGGAAGCGCGTGGCTGGGCCGCGCCCTGGCCTCAGCCTCCCACCTTGGCCCGGCTGGCTCTCTGGGGAGCAAGGCTGAGGCCAGCCCCGCTGACTCCCCGTTTCCAGGTCCGCAGCTGTGCCGGAGGGAAGGAGCCCGCTCGGGCCACGGGGGTGCGTGCGTGCGCTCACCCACGTGTCCCCTGCCCACGCTCACGTGTGCTCTCCGTCTCGCACGTGCGGCACCTCACCCCTGCACACAGGTTCCCCTGCACATGTGAAGGTGTGCCCACAGCCTTGCACTGGAGGACCTTTGTCTGGGGCAGGGAGAGAGTGCTCGGGGCCTTTCTCTCTGCCAGGCTGGCCTCAGTTTTGCGGCCTTGCGACTTGCTGCCTTTCATGGTGGCCCCGATCATATCTGTCCGCAGGTCCTCAGCCTGCAGCTGAGGGAGGGGAAGGTGATGGGGGGGGGGGGGGGGGGGGGTCCCGCCCTCCAACAGACCTACTCAGTCCCCCCTTGACTTCTCAGGGAGGAAAGTCCAGGCCCAGAGGTCAGCTCCTGAAGGTAGTAGCCTGATCCCCCCCTCCCTGCCCCACCTCTGCTTTCTCATCAGCAGGGCCTGGCCTGTGGCTCCGTTAGAGAGGACAGGCTTGCAATCGGAGCTTGGTCAGAGGGACTAGAAGGGGTGGGAGAAGCCTCCAGAGCAGTGGGGAGCCGCTGGGCACAGGTGTGGGTGTGCAGCTTCCGCTCAGCCCCCGCTCTGCTCACCGGGCTGCCACGGAGAACGAGCACCTTTCTGCAAGCAGGGCACGAGGGGCTTGGCAGGGCCTGAGGTCCTAGTGTGCGTTCACCCCAGCCCGCCGGGCCACAGTTCCCGCTTCCCCGAGACCCCGTGTGGATGCGCATCCACGTGCCTGCAGGGCTCCTGTGGGTCAGGAGGCGCATCCCTGTCTGGCCCAGAATGGGTCCGTTCCCACGCCATCACAATGGCCACACAACAGGGCCCTCGGGGACGGAACCTAATCTCAGGCTATTGAAGACCTGAAAGCCGCGGCCCCTGGCCCTGGCCCGCAGACAGCCCCGTCCGGGACATCTGATCCACCGCCGCCCTCGCCTCCAAGGGGGACACTGTCTTCCCAGGGCCCCCTGCCCCACTGGCATAGACAAGGAGGAAAACTGGGTCACCGGGGTAGAGTGACAGCAGTGGCCAGCAGGGATGATGCCGGAGTGGGGGCGGCCACGACAGGCAGGACCAGACCCCGAGGACGCTCCAGGCCCCGGAATCTGCCCCAGGGCACTCAGCCCTCCGGGGGCTGGGGACGGCCCTCAAAGCCCCACAGAGGGCCTGAAGTTTGGGGGAAACAGCAGAGATGAGGAACTGTCCCCTAAGATCAGCACACTGTGTTGGAATGGAGCTGAGACTGGGGACCCTCCCTTCCCCCACCTCGAGAGGGGCCCATAGGCCACCCTGCTCCCCGCCCCTCCTGGAGCAGGCCAGCCGTGCCCTCCCCCGAGTATGCCCAGCTCTTGCTTGGTTTCCCAGCCCTTGGAGAGCATCTGGTGCAGCCAGGAAGAGTCAGGCCCCCGGCCAGGAGCTGCTTCTGGGAGCAGAGAGCCAGCCCTTCGCTGGCTGCAGTCCCTTCGGCATCACCACCCGGTCTCTGAGCTGAGCCCTGCACCCTCCTGCAGACCCCTCGTGGAGGCCCTGGAGCTGAGCCCCGCAGGACGGCAGGATTCCCTGCGCTGCTGGGAACCCACAAGAGGTGTGAGGCTACAGATTTTTGCTCTCTGCGGTGGCTGGAGATGCAGGACCTCGCCTTCTCCCTGTGAGAGGCTTTAGCTATTATTGCCCCTTCATAGGTCTAGCAAGCTCTTAGCTCTGCTCTGGGTGCCAGGATGTGTGCTGGGGGCAGGGAGGGACCCAGGGAAGAGATAAGAAGGAGTGAACCGGGAAAGCTTCTCCAAGGAGGTGGCGGCTGAGTGGGGGAGGCCAGGATGGAGGAGCTGAGCCTTGCAGGCAGAGGGGGCGGCAGAGGAAGTCGGGGGCCGGCAGGCAGGGAATGCCAGGGGCCAGGGCCAGCCCTCCCAGGAGGGGAGCGGGGAGGCCAGGATGCCATCAGACCAGAAGCCCGTTTCTAGGATTTGGGGGCCAGCCCTCGTGTCCGTCTAAGACTGCGGTGCCCACTCCTCAGTGAGCCCACACTTCCGGGCATGGAGCGGGCCTGGAATTATGATCCACCGCCCTCCTTGGGCGGCCACCGACTCTGTGGCCTTCAAGATGGTCCAGAGAGCCAGCTGGCTTGAGCCCTGCCTACTGTACTTCGGCCCTGTGGACCCCTGGGAGGGCTCTCGCTGGCCTGACGTCACTGTCAGGCGCAGGGGCCACCCGGAATGATCCCAGAGCTGCCTGGGGCATGCCTGCCCTGCCGGTCCCTGGAGCTTCCTCTGGCAGTGGGGACGTTAACGGGCTGGGCAGCCCGGAGCCAGGTCCTCCCCAGCCTGAGTGCCCCGGGGAGGAGGTGCCGGACAGGAGGGCGCTTGGGAGTCTACTTGGGGCTTTTGCTCGTCAGCACCGACCCAGGCGTGTTCCAGAACTGGGGTGGGGGCACCCGGGGTGGACGACCCCCCTCCACCACTGGGTGACCCAGGCCAGCTCACTTCCCTCCCTGAGCCTCAACTTCCTCATTTGCAAAACGAGGGCGGGAGACACGCCCTGCTCAGGCCCTCACCCTGAGCCCCCTCTTCCCCTCCACTTTCCTGGCCCCCCTGCCATTGGCGGAGCCTGTCGGGGTGCCATCTCTCTGAGGCCTGGTTGGCACAGGGTGCACAGCCCAGGGGCTGGGAGGAGGGGAGCCTGTGTGCTTGAGGGCGGGAGCTGCGGGGCGGCCCCCCAGCGTGGCGGCAGGAGGAGGGGGGCCGGGGAGCTCAACCTGGCAGGCGCTTCGGTAGTTCCGTCTCTGCTTCTGTCAATACCAGCCTTCCTGTTTTGGAGATTAAACCTCGGCTGAGCAAACAGCTTTCAAGGAGGCCCCTCCCGCCACCTTCCCAAACGGCCTGGCCTGGGGTGAGAACCACCTGGAGGCTGGGAGTGGGGGTTGGGAGGGGGTGACAAGGCCCTGCTCGGCCGCCCCCGCCCCTGTCAAGCCCAGGACCACAGCACAGGCGGCCTGGCCCCAGCCCCCACTGAGCTCTGCCAAGGCCACCATACCCTTCGCCCCCTGTGTCATCCTTCCGCTCCGGGCAGGAGCTCTGTCCCAACAGCCCTGCCCACAGCATCCTCTGCCCTCACATAACCTCCTGCAGGAACTGGGGAGCTAGCTGCACCTTGGGCCCTCAGCACTGGGCACATGCCTACCTGGCAGGGACCCCCAGGGGCATGGCAGGAGTGCCCCATATGGGCCCATGCCTCGGGAGAGGCCTCACTGGGCATTCTTCCCTTCCGCTCACCTGAGGATGGGCTGGGCCATTCCTTGTTAGGGGCCCGTCTTATACACCGTCAGGCCTTTAGCAGCAGCCCAGGCTCCTGGTGACTCCATGCACTCGTTCTGCCGTAGCCCCAAAATGTCTCCCAGGGCCCCAAGTCGCACTGAGGTGGAGAACCCTGGGCCAGTCCCCGCAGACCGTATGTGTACAGGGAAACCAGGCTGCAGAGAGAGGCCCGGTCTTCCTCGGATGGAGGCCTCAGCCCGTCTCTGTGCTGTCCCCCTAGCCTCCCTCGTCCCTGCCCCCCGGGGACCCACCTCCCTCTGAGGAGCCTGGCCCTGCCCTCCTCCAAAACCCTCCCCGGACTGGGCTTTCCTGTTGGGAGGCTCTCGAGGAGGGAGGAGGGAGGAGGGAAAGCAAAAGCCTGGCCGCAAGGACACAAGGCCTGGAGGGAGGCTTAGGGTGGACTCCTGTTGTCTTGGCCGGACCTTCTTTTTCTCTCTCTCTCTCTCTCTCTCTCTCTCTCTCTTTCTTTCTTTCTTTCTTTCTTTCTTTCTTGTTTTCCCTCAGGGTAGACATATGAAAACAGAAATACTGTAGATTGAAAGAAACATCAGGTCTTTTTTTTTTTTTTAAAGATTTTATTTTATTTATTTCACAGAGGGAGAGAGATCACAAGGAGGCAGAGAGGCAGGCAGAGAGAGAGAGGGGGAAGCAGGCTCCCCGCTGAGCAGGGAGCCCGACGCGGGCCTCGATCCCAGGACCCTGAGATCATGACCTGAGCCGAAAGCAGAGGCTTTAACCCACTGAGCCACCCAGGCGCCCTTGGCCGGACCTTCTATAATGCAGCTTGAACCACGTCCCTTTGGCTCCCAGACCTTCAGTGGCTCCCCGTTGCCTCCCCAGCCTGACCCTGAGTCAGGACTCGGAGGCTCGCGCTCACCTGTCCAGCTTCATGTCCCACCACTCGTGGAACCACACCCCCACCAAAGTGCACCACGTCTCCAGGCTTTGCCTGAAGCCCCCTCCTCCCAGCCCTGGCACACAATGGGCTGCCCCTCACCCAGACCACAGGCACCCTTAGGCTTGACCCACCTTCCAACCCTGACCACACTCTGTCAGGAGCACAGCTGGGAGCCTGAGGAAGACTGTGAGCATCCTGGGGCCAGGCGCTATGTCTGAGTCACCCCCTCAACTATCCCAGAGCCGGGCAGAGCTGGCGGTGGAGATAGTGCCCAGAGACACTGTTGAATGGCTGGGTGACATGGACAGAAGGATGGACAGGTGGATGAATGGGTCCCACATCTCTCTGTGGGTGTCATGGCCATTCCTGGGCACACAACCTCGCCCAGCCCTCACTTCCAGGGAAGCTGAAAATGGATATCAAGGCCATGTCCTTCTCTACCCTCGTGAGTGAGGAGACTTACTCCTTACTCAAATCCTCTCCTGTGGCTGAGAAGGAGCCTGAGTCAGGGAGTTATGGAGATGAGGCCAGGGTCACGCAGTGAGCAGGCCCCCCCACCCCCCGAGCCAATGCCGTGATCCCCACTACCGCCATCCAGCCAGGGAACCCTCCTTCCACTGCCTCCAGAGTCTGGTCCCACTGACACGGGCACGGGGTCAGGACTGGGGCGAGGGGTCATGCCTGGGGCCTGGCAGGCAGCAGGACAGGCACGCCCCACCCCGTGGCCACAGCACAAGCTAGCCATTCTCGGCGAGACAAAGGCTGCCTGGGGTAAAGCGGCTCTGGTGTCTCCCCGGTGGGTGTCTGGCCTCTGTAGGATGGCAGTAATGTGTTCTCATGGCCAGGGTTCTGCTTCCGGGGGCTGCAAATCAGATTAGCCCCGTCCGGCCCCTGCACAGAGCCACCGGGAAGAGACGCAGCTGCCAGGCCTCAGCCTGTCTCCCTCCTGCTCATGGCTGAGAGACTCCCCCTCCTCGACTGGCTGTGGGGTCAAGGGCATGCCTCTTCTCCTCTCTGGACCCCTATGTCCAATCTGCAAGACCAGCAGTTTGAGTGAGACCTTTAGAAGCTTTCAGGTGGTGGTGTTGGCAAACGCTCCCAGTGCAGGGTGGGCACCCAGGATATGGTCACTGAGAACTTCCAGGGCCGTCAGCCCCTGCCATCTGCCACAGCTCTGCCCTCAGGCCTCATTTCCGTGTCAGCCCAGGATGCAGTGAGCAGTCGTGCCTCCTTACCCTGAAACCCACACTCCCTGAGGCTGGATTCTTGCAGGAAGGAGGCAGGGGTGCTCCCTTGAGCCTCCATATGTCCATTTATCTACATCTCTCCATCCATCCATCTGTCCATCCATCCACCCACCCAATCTGTTCACCCACCCATCCAGCCATCCATCCACCCACCCATCCGTCCATCCATCCAACCATCCATCCGTCCGTCCATCCATCCACCCAATCTCTTCATCTATCCATCCATCCATCTACCCATCCACCCACCCCAATCTGTCCACCTATCCATCCATCTGTCCATCCATCCATCCATCCACCCAATCTGTTCATTCACCTATTCACCCATCCGTCCATCCATCCATCCATCTATCCATCCATTCATCCAACCACTGAATCTCTTCATCCATCCATCTGTCCATCCATCCATGATCTAACAAATGTTTCTCAAGTACCTAATAAATGCCACATACTGTTCTAAGCACTGGGGCATAACCCCAAATGACAGTGTTTCTGCCCTCACGTAGCCAGCATCTAGCACCTTCCCAGCCATCCACCGACATCTTTCTGTCTTTTTGTCTTTCCATCCATCTATCTGTCCATGCCCTTACTCATCTGTTCAGCCATGCCCTTACTCAGCTGTTTACTTAGCACCTACTTTGGGGCAGGCACCGACAGGGATCCCAACATGGCTCCTGTCTTCACGGAGCCCCCAGGCTAGCTGGGGAGGCAGGCAGGGAAGTGGGCAGTTAAAGTCTCCTGTGGTCCGTACCAGGATGGGGGCGGATACCACGTGGAATTGGGGAGGACTTCCTGGAAAAGGTAGCACTTAGCTGGCCTCGAAGGGTATCCCCTGAAGCCTTACTCGGCCACCTAGGCCAAGTACCCTGGCCACTCTGACCATGCCAGGCTTCAGGCCAAAGGGCCAGGCCCCTGGTGGTCATTGCCACTCCATGCCTGCAGAGTACCAGCCCGGGGTGGGTAGGGCAGAGAAGGCGGCAGCCACACCCTGTCACAAAGTCAAGTACAATCCTGAGCTCCACAGAGAGAGGGAACTGGCCCAAGACCACACAAAGTGTGGCCTGGGGGTGAGGGGCTCCGGATGGAGCGGGTGTGCAGGCAGGCCGGGCCGGGGGCTGCGCTCACAGCCGTAGGCTGTCTCTTCTTCTCGTGGGGGCAGTGCCTGCCCCAGCGGCAGTAATGGGAATCAGCTGCCGCCGCCGCCTACACCCTCTCCCCTCTGCCATGGAGCAGGCTGCACTGGGCTTCGGGGCCAACCCCTCTTCCTTCCGTCGTCTCCTGCTAGCAGGGCTCTTGGTCCAGAAGCTTCTGGACCCCTGTGGCCAGGCCACTCATTGCCTGTGAGGGGGCCGACGGGCACCCTGGCATCCAAAAGGCTCCCTTACTAGGTATCCTCTCTTGTGCCCTCAGGGCAGCGCGCAGCGGGGGAGCAGCCACCCTCATGTCTGTCTGTCCGGCAGGGCTGCGCGAGGCCTAGCTCTTCCTGCTGCCCGCTCCCAGAGGCAGAGCCTTCGGTATCGGGGCTCGGCCGCTGGGTTGGAGAAGGCTTCCTCCGCGGACACGGAACAGGCCTGCCTCGGATGACTTCCTGAGAGCTAATGGTCACCCATTCTATCTCCTGGATCTTCCCAGGAAAGAGACAATCCAGACAAAGCCAGCCTCAACGTCCCCAGGAGCCCATGGAGAAGCAGCTTCCAGAACCTGGTAGGACCGACTCCATCCATAGGAAGCCCCAGGCTAAACCCCAGCAGGGAAAGCAGGCCAGGACTCAAGGGGCGGGGCACCATACTGCCTCTGAGCCTGATGGGGGGGCAGAGTAGAGCCCCATGGGGCCTCGTGGTCATGTGTGCCCCCTTTCCTTGGCTACCTCCCTGTAACACCTTCAATGGGCAGCTCTGAAGCCATTCAGCCACCTGCCGCCCCGGAGACCCACGCTGGGGCTGCTGGAGATGGTGTGAGGTCGGCTGCCCATGAGGCACACGGACCCACGTCCCAGGGCAAGAGGGCCAGGCTGCCTGCTTGTCTGACGTTATCAGGTCGATGGAAGTGTTATCCTCATGCTACTGGAGGAAAACTGAGATTCAGAGCGGGAACATCCCGGGTCTGAGGTCTCAGAGCAGAGAAGGGGCTCCTCTGGGTTTGCAAAGCTAGCCGGCTGGCTCCAGGGGTGTCCCTGGTCCCCGGGCTGTGCTCGGCCTGCCTGCAGTCTCCACTCCCAGCCCCCTTCCCCAGGACCCTGAGGCCCCCAGGGGCTTCCTGGCAACCTGGTCAGCCCCCTCCCCATCCCCTCTCGTTCACCCCATTTCCTATCCTGAGCCTAGCACCTCCTCTTCCCCCATGACCGTTCAGCTCAGTGGGTCCCTCGTGGGAGCCTTTGGGCCTAGGGCAAGGGCAGGGGAGGAGAGTGCCTCAGACTGGGGAAGGGGGCGGGGGTAGCTCAGCCGGCCACCCCCTTACAGTTTTAGACCTCAAGGAGTCACCACGAAATTCCATTCTCCTGACAGCAAAGTAACTGAATCATTCTTGCCAAAGCCCACGGCCCCCACAAGAATGCTGTAAGGCTTTGTCCTGCTGTTCCCAGACAGGCAGCCGCACCCCGGGCCCCCCGCTCCCCGAGCCTGGCTGCAGAGAGGCACAGGGAAGCCCCTGCCAGGCTGGTCCGGTCCCTCTCTGTACAGTTGCTCCTTCTCCTCGCTCCCCACGCGCTAGGCAGCGGTCCACTGACCTTCACCTTGCTTTCTGTACAATGGGCATGCTGCGCCCGTGGTCTGGTGTGTCAGAGGGCCCTGTAGGCAGGCCACAAGTCAGAGGAAGTGGGGACGGCCATCTCATGGGCAGGACCTTGTCGGGCGGGAATATGGGATACCAAGGCGGAGTGCTGCTCCCCCTCGGCCTCTTAGGGAACACTCAGCATCTAGAGGTACTGAGTATGGATGCCACTGACCTGAATCCCAGGTATGGGGCACAACTCATGCAAAGATTTTGGGGCTCAATGGTGCTTGGGCTGTTGGGGAATGGGGAGGATTGCAGGGTTCAGCAAGAAATGCGGCTGGAAATAAGAGACACGAGGTCGGGATTTGAACTCAGAGCAATGGGGAGCCATGGAAAATTCTGATCTGTTTTTGTGTATGTGTGTGTGTGTCGGGGGTGGGGGGATGTGTGATTAGAGCTGTCTGGGTGCAGAGTGCAGAATAAAATAGAGCGGGTAGACAGGGGACAGGGAGCCCAGGCTGGAGACTGCCCAAGTCATCCAGAGGAGATGAAGGTGGGGGAGGGGACTCCTCAAAATAGCCCAGATTTGAGCTAGATGGGAGTTGGTGGTGGGGCAAGGGACATGGGGATTTCGGATTTGAGGCTGGGCTGGGGCTCAGCTGACTGGGGGCAGCCCATGCAGTCATAGGGTCCTTTTCTTTCCTGCCCACCCCCTCTCCTCCAGCACCTCCAGGCTCCCAGGCTGGGCTCTGGCTGATGGGGGAGGGGTTTATGGCAGGAGGTGACACCATGGGAGGCTTGTCACTTGGGCACTGCCGGCACCATCTGCTCAGGCATCTGCCTGCCTGAGGTGGCGCCTGCTAATTACCTG
>LNAC01000028.1:5519024-5529277 GCA_002007465.1 Ailurus styani | reverse complement strand
GCTGGCACGGGGAGGGCAGGGCGGTTGGCACGTGCGCGGCGGGCCAGCTGGGGCTGTCTAGTGGCCGCTGCTGCTGGAGTCGGGGCGCGGCTGGCTGGTGGCGAGGTATTTGGCTCTCATGCTGGAGGTGTACTGGAGGGAGACAAGGGGGGAGAAGGGTCAGCGGGGCGCTGGGCGTGGTGGTGCGGGCCTTGGCGAGCTGAGCGAGAAGCACCCCTGCGGGCAGGACAGGGCGGCGGTGGCGCGGCTGGCGGGTCCCCGGCAGAGGGGCTCCAGAGTGGCCGGCTGGCTCCGCGAGCAGAGGGCCAGCCCCCGCACCAGGCTCAGGATGGGGACCAGCCAGCCTCCTCCTCCGGTGATGGGAGCGCACTCAGGCGTTTGGGCACCCGGCCAGGCAGAGCTCTGCCCCACAAAGGGCCAGCGTTGGGAGGCCCCCCGCTGCAACCCCACATGCCCAGGACCTCCAGGCCACACGCAGGCTGCCCTCCAGGGCTGGGCTCAGGGGACATGGGGAGGCCTCCTTCCCCAGGAAGATCCTGATCGAGGAGCCGAGAGGAGAGCATCGTGCAAATGTCAGGCCAGGTTCGAGAAACGGTCAGGGGGTCCCTGACGGCCCATAGGCCCCAAGAGGTCCCACAGCCACTCTGCCCCATCATCCCAGGGAAAGGGGGCCCCGAAAGTCGCACAGTCCCCCCTGGCTGGGGGATGCTGCCGCCTGCTTGGGTCAGGAACAAAGTGTGGGCTCGTCCTGGCTCCCGGACATAGGAACGGAGGGGACAGGGGGACGGGGGGGCACATCCTCTCTACCCTCATCTGACCCGAAGCATGAGGCGCTTGGTGTACACATGTGTGCAAGTGTCCTTGTGATGCACACACGTGAAGGTGGCGTGGACAAAGGCCCAGACACGTGCCAAGCATCGCCAGAGGTGGAGAGTGCAGCAGGTGGACCCCACACCCGAGGCCCCACACCACTGTCCCCAGATGAGGAGGGTCCCTGTTCCTGGGCCCTGACAGCCCTCCTGGAGCTCCTGGCGGGGGAGAAGGCTGTGAGCACCGGTTGGTGGGCCACGAGGCTGTGGGAGGGAGGTGCTGTGGGCACCCGGGGGCCATGGCATCACATGGACATGCAGCAGGGGGCGGGGTAGCACCCCAGACCCTGAAGGACTAGAGGAGCCCCAGCAGGCACGTGCGGACGTGGGGGGATGGCTTGTCTGCGTGCGCCTATGTGTGCTTCCGAACATGCGGGGAGACGCCTGCAGGGCCAGGCCCGCCGGCCACCCCTGAGGGCACGAGCGCGCAGAGCTGGGCGCCAGATACAGGTGCACCGTCGGGCCTGCAGAGATGGTCTCCTTGCTGAGAGATGACAAGATGGGACCACCTGCAGCTGGGCCATGGGTGGGGAAGGGGCTCACTGACCCGGATGGGAGGGTCAGGGGCCAAGGGCAGCACGAGGTCTCTGGCTGGGCCAGGGGCTGACAAGTCAACAGGCTCGTAACGGCCCAGAGCTGGCCCAGCGGCGGCTGAGCGGAGACAGCTGCGGGGCGCGTCCCACAGGCCCTGGCAAGGGGGCAGCCGTGCGCGGACAGCATGAGGCACAGAGGCGCGACGGGCAGGCAGTGCGAGGCGGGCCATCTGGGGCGGGTCAGTACCTGTCATTCTGAGGGCACGGCCACCACAGTGTTCGGGCACTATCCACGGGCTTAAACTGCCAGCCTGAGTGGCTGCCAGAGTCCAGGGCTGCCAGATAGCGCTAGGAGGGCCCGGGGTGGCAGGGGTGCAGGAGAGAGAGAGAGAGAGAGGGCGGCCTGAACGCCAGGGCTGCAGGGGGCTGGGGTGGAGGGCCGCTGGTGAGGGCCACTGGGGCCCGACGGATGGCTCACGTGTCCGCACACACCCTGGTCTGGGCCGAGGGCACCCCAGGGCCACTGCACAGGCACGCTTCTCAAGGCGGGTGGCCTTCAGCTTCTCTGGCCCTATTCTCTGCAGGCCGCAACCTTCGGAAAGGCCACCAGGGCCCCTGTCAGTCGGCAAGCTCCTTCTCTTTGGCACCAAACCGCCCTGTCCCCCCTCTTTTCTGTCTCATCCCTGAAGCCAGAGAAGACACCGGCTGGAAGAGCCAGAGGCTAAGTCCCAGGCTGGGCTCAAGAAATCAATGAAGGAAAGGAAAGGAAAAGGGACCAGACTGGGAAAGGAGAAGCGAGGGCCCCTTGGAGTTGAGCTGACCCAGCAGGCAGCTGGCCCCCAGCCCACTCGGGCCCCAGCGTACCTCCAGGCCAGCCTGTGGGCCCACTTGGCACTGTCTCCTCAGGCCAGATGCCCACAGGAGAGCCCTCCCCGGCCCTGGAGGCGCACAGCCCCCACCCCCAGACCCCCCCAGCCCTGAAACTTACTGAGGGCGGCGGGGACTCACGCCCGATGAGGGGGGTGTTCTCACAGCGGGGGTTCTGGAAGTTGGCATTTTGGCTCCTGCGGTGTGAGGAGAGGGGGTCGTGAGTGGCTGCCATCCCCCGCAGGCCCAGTGCCCGTCCAAGGCCACTCCGGACCAGACCCCATACCCGCCCTGTTCGACCCTGGCGCTCCTCATCACCACCCTGCATGTGCCCCACTAGCCAGGACCCAGGACGCCCGTGACCCTGGTAGAGTAAGTGAGAGCTCAGGGCGGCCCCAGGCACGCCCGTCCCCCACCACCCGGAGGCCCCCTCACCACATGGCCGGCCCCCCTGCCCTCAGCCCTGGCATCCCCACACCTTGGACACAGCCTCCCTCTGGCCCCGACCCAGGTTTGCCTGGATGACCGCACCCGAAGCCAGGGCAGCCTGGGGGGCCCCGCTCTAGCGTGACCCCACAGTCCCGAGGCCCCTGCTCCAGCCCCCCAGCCCCAGCCAGCTTCTCATTGCAGCGGGGCATGCCTGGGTCTGCCTGGGCCCGCCCCCCGTGCCCCCCAGCTCCGGGCACAGCTCACATGTACTCGGTGACCGGGGCGTTGCTGACGGTGTGGGCTGCAGCTGGGATGCTGGTCTCGCTGCCGTAGCTGCTGCCACAGCTGTACAAACTGGGCATGTGCACGCGGTACAGGCTGTCGTGCGTCTGTCTCGGCCCTGGAGCCGCCTCCTCCTCCCCATCCTCGTCGGGGCCCCTGCAGGGAGGGACACCCAGCACAGGTCACACCCTGGCCCAGGACAGCCAGCCATGAGGCCCATGCGGGGTCAGCTCAGAGGCAGACACATGTCGTTCCGAGTCTGGCGTGGTCACGGGTGGCCTACAGCACCGTGGGCGAGTCACCCTGGTTGCGTCCTCCGTGAGATGGGGGTGCCGAGGACGCAGACCCTCAGCCTGGACACAGGGATGCTGTCTGCCTTCAGGGGAAGGGGGCAGGGTCCCTCCTCGGGGGGCGGGGAGGGCTGGGGCCTGGAAGCAGGGCTGCCCTCTTCTAGCCCTGAATGTCCCAGCCCGCACCTTGGGGTGGCCTGAGCCCATGGAGACTGTCCGTCCCACGAGGCCTGAGCCCAATCTTCCCGCTCTGCTGCGCTCTGTTCAGGCTTCTGCAGGGCGAGGCAAGGGAGCCGGGGGCCAGGCCTCAGGCACGCTCAAGTCTCATCACGTCCTGCCTGTTCCCAGACCAGACTTGGGGCCAGGCTGCCTGGTGGTGATGGCATAGGTCTGCCAGGCCTGGGCTCACGTCCCACCGCCCGACCGCCAGCTGGGTGACCTTGAGCAGAGGGCTCCTCTCTGGGCCCCTTGCAGTGAGAGGAGCAGGACAGGGGTAGCAACTGGCAGAGCATCAATCACCAGCCAGGCCCAGGGCTAAGCCCTTACACGCAGTGGTTCACCTAGTGCCTAACGACCCCAAGAGGGGTGTACTCTTAGAACTCCCATTTCACAATTAGGGAAACGGAGGCCCAGAGTGGTTAAGTGACTTGCCCATGGTAACCCAATAAGCAAAAATCTAAAATCCAGGCCACGTGGTTTCAGGTCTGTTCTCTTAGCCACTTCCCTATAGCTGCCATCTTTATTACCACTGCTGCCACCACCACCATCATCATCATCACCACCACGATTACCATTATCACCAACATCACCATTATCACCACCACCATCACTACCATCATCATCAACACCATCACCACCATCACCACCACCACCATCATCACTATCATCATCACCACCACCATCACCTTCATCACTGTCATCATCAGCACCATCACCATCATCACCAATATCACCACCACTACCATCATCATCCTCATCATGACCATCATCACCACCATCACCTTTATCACCACCATCATCAAGACCATCACCAACATCACCACTACCACCACCATCACCATCACCATCATCATGACCATCACCACCATAACCACCATCACCATTATCACCAACATCACCATCACCACCATCACTACCCTCATCATCATGACCATCATCACCACCACCATCATCACGACATCATCATGACCATCACCACCATCACCACCATCATCACCACCATCACCACCACTATCATCACCAGCACCACCATCAACACCATCGCCATCACTGGCAGCATCACCACAGAAAACAAAAGAGCAGTACTCCAGACGGGAAAGAGATCTGAGCTGAGCTCCTTGTCATCAGATCTGGGCCACCAAGAAGCAGCCACAGCCCAATGGGAGGGAAGGTGGAGAGTCTGGGAGATAAAGTGTAAGGGCCCAAGCAAGGAAAGGGGCCCGGCTCCTTCCCATACCACTCAACCCAGTACTGACCAGGGAGACTGAGGCAGGTGCTGCCAGGACCCCCACTTCAAAGATAAGGACATACAGCCCCATGGGAAGCAGCTGCCATCCTGGTCACCCAGCTGAATGGGCCACAGAGGCCACAGCCGCCCAGGGCCCTCCCTGCGGAAGCTCCATGTCCCTATAGCTGGACAGCTGCTCTCTCCACGCACACGCCCCACACACGTGCCCCGAGGGGCGGGGAGACGGATGAGATACCCCGAGGCCAGTGAGAGGGGCGCGAGGGCATGGCACACAGCACGGGCGGGCGGGACACCTGGCTCCAACTGCCTGCCCTGGCCTCACATGTCCCCTGGGCGGGGAGCTCCTCTAGACTCGGTTTGCCACCCGGGAAATGGGGCTGCTCGCCGCAGACACGCCAGCCTCTGAGCACTACACAGGCTTACAGTGTCAGCAGTGGAGGGGGCATCTGCTGCTATCTTGGGAGGCGAGGACAGGGGCGTCCAGAAGGCACGTCCCTCCAACACCCTGCTTGAGGTGTGGCCTGGGGTGGGCGCTGAGCCCCTCACCTTTTCTGCTGCCAGGTGTGGGGGACGCTGCAGACGATGGAGCTGAACATGAGGGCCGTGACGAAGGAGAAGAGGGCCAGGTAGATGAGGCCCTCCACGCCGTCGTAGCAGAAGCCTGTCAGGGCCTGCACGTAGTCCTGAGGCCACAGAGCACGGGGACAGCGTGGCCCAGAGACCCGGAGAGAGACGGGGAAGGCAGGGTGAGACGGGATGTGCCGAGCTGCAGCCCGGCCTGCTGCCCGCGGCCTGACCACCCCAGCTCCAGCCTGGGCTTCGGGGCCCCCACCCATGGGTGAGCTCCATTCTTTGAGTCTCCACCCCCTACAGCTGTACCATCCCCCAGCTGCACCCCTGCTCCCCAGCTGCACCCCATCCCCCCAGCTGCTCCCTCTGCCCCCATCCCCCCAGCTGCGCCCCTGCCCCCCAGCTGCCATGCCCTGGCTCCGGAGGCCAGTTCTCACCAGATGCAGGCTGCGGCAGTCCACCAGGGCGGTGAGGTGCTGCAGGTTCACCTCTGTGCCATTCAGCACTTCCTGGACACGGAGCAGGGGGTCCTGGGTGGGGGGGACAGCCAGCACACAAGGTCAGTACCGCAGTCAGGAGGGGGGCCTGAGCCAGGCACAGGTCCTCTGGGAGCCCTCCGGGTGCCCATCCACCCACACCTTGCCATCAAGACCACCCTTGACCCCGTGGTCTTGGCATAGGCCCTGAGGACCCTGGGCTTCTAGAAATGAGGGCCAGAGTCTGTGTCCTGGCCTCCGACGGATGGCTGGGGACAGGAACGTACGGGGCAAAGTAGGACCCACGAATGCCTGTCAACACAGGAGAGACAGCAAATGCTCCTGTAGCTCCCGATGGGGGCCTGGTTCTCGGAAAACTCTTACTTTAAGAAACAGTTAAGGGGGAAAATATCATGCTATTTTAAGTGACAAAACAGCGTTCGAACACTGTGTAGAGCGAGCCTGGTCCTGCAGTGTGCGTGTGCCTGTGCTTGTGCCTGTCCCTCTGTGTGCACGCGCCCGGGTACCTCTGCCCACATCCTGTCCACGGAAAGACGACCCCCAGAAACCCCCCGAGGTGGACGGGGTACCTCTGCACCAGCCACAGGACCTGACCCTGCCTTACATGCCTCACGTTCCCAGAGCGCCCTGCGATTCTGAAGCGGATCCCAGGACAACATGACTCATCATTAGGGGCTGAATTGTGTCCCCCTCCCCAAATTCTGACGTTGCACTCCTAACCCTAAACACCTCAGAATGGGGCTGTATCTGTCGGCGGGACCTTTCAGGAGGAACTTAAGGCAAGAAGAGGTCACGAGAGACAGGGGCCCCACTCCCACCCGACCGGGGTCCGGTAGGAGGAGGTCGGGACACATACAGCCAGAGAGGCACGACCGCATGAGAACACGGGGAGAACACGGTGTCTACGCGTCACAGAGAGAGGCCTCGGGAGACACCAGCCCAGCCCACACCTGGTGTTGGTGGCCTTGACTTCCAGCCTCTGGCGTGTGAGGGAGGGAATCCCAGCTGTCTCAGAACCCCCAGGAGGAGCTCTGCTGTGGGGCCCCAGCTACCGACCCACTCACTCACAAAATACCCAGAGAACGCCCTGGGCCAAACAAAAATAAATAAGTAGTTAACTGTCAGACTGTAAGACGTCTGCCTCCATGCGCACCTTTTGTTTTAACTTAAATTTAACAGTTTGTTACAGAAGGTCCAGCTGGTCACGGAAGAAGCCTGAGCCCAGCTGTGCGCACGCACGCGCCCCCCCACCGTGCTCTGCAGTGGGGCACACATGGGGAAGACCCCTGCGGGCTGATGCCCCCCCACCACCCCTGGGCTGACCCCCGAGGACGCTGGGCTTCATCGGGAGCGCGGTAACAGACATGTGGACGGACGCTCTGGCCCCAGAACACCGCAAGGGAAAAACCACCGCTCCCTGCCACCCAGAACACCCCCAAGGGCCGGGGACAGACCTTCCTTTGTTCCTACATTTGTCCCCATTTTCCCTTTTTGTTTTTTTTTTTAATTCAAAGTGTTTGTATTACTTTTAAGATAAAGCGCTGAATTATTTTTAAAAACCTAGGCCAGAGCCCTGGGGCAGTGAAGGGCGGGTGAAGGGGAGGAGGGGAAGCCTGTCCAGGGAAGGGGGGGGGGCGCGGCGCCCTGCTCACCCTGCCGCCCGCTCACCTTGGTGGCCGGGTACTCCCGGGGGACGGTCTTCAGAAGCTCAGCCACCAGGTCCTGCATCTCCACCAGTGCCTTGTGGCTGCCGGACAGCTTCTGCTCCACAGAGAGGCTGGCTGATTCCGGCGGGGGTGGGGCGGCCCAGCTCCCCCTCTCCCTCACCCAGCCCCACTCGCACCCAGGTCAGGTGGTGCCGGGGGAGCCTTCGGGGAAGCCGCTCCCCGGTCCCCAGCAGGATGCCCACACAGGCAGAGAAAATACAGAGCACTGAAAGCATGGTGACTTCAAAGCGGGGAGTATTGCAGGACCCCCGAGGGCCGCGCAGTCATGGGCAGTGACAGGCAGTGGGCCAAAGCATATCCCTCCAAACTTCGCCGTGACACCTGGCCAGGTGTTTCATAGAGGGCCCAGGACCCCTCCCCCGGTGAGGCACTCCTGGGCCCCTCCATGCCTGCCGGACAGCTGGCTTTGCCCTGCAGGGGGGCCCTGGGCACCCAAGAACTGATAGGAATCCCAGGTCCCTGGGGGGCATTAAGCACTCCGGCCCAAAGGGCTTGCTAATCCGGGGAGCTGTTAGGGATGCCAATGTGGCATTTGTCCAGCGTGGCCCCCCGCCCCCGCTCCTTGGGCCCCGGGGTCAGAGCAGTCCAAGCACTCACCTGCTGGAAGGGGTTGGCGGCCCGGGGCGAGCAGGCCAGGTAGTACTGCAGAATGTCTGTGGACAGAGGTCAAGGCAGTGGCGTGAGGCCGGCCGTGGGCACGTGCTGTGCATGTGCCTAAGTGTGCGCATCCTGTGTGTGCTCACATGCGCCCGTGTGCACCTGCATGGGTACTGTGTGCGCATGTGTGGGGGCACATGCTTGTACATGACTGCGTATCTGCATGTAAGTCCACATGTGCATGGACACGCACGCCCATGTGTCTGTGTGCGTGCATCTGTGTGCGCGCGTCTGTGTGCATGTGTCTGCGCGTGCACACATGCAGGTGTGTGCACGTGTCTCTGCATGTACACGTGTGCTCGCATCAGTGTGCACGTGTCTATGTGCACGTGTGTGAGGAGATGGGGCCTACAGGGAACCCAGGGCAAGGGCCCAGACCCTTCTGCTCTGAGCAGGGTCCTTACAGCAGGAACATGTGCCCCGAGGGAACATGCAGCCCTCTTCTCCCAACCCCCTGGGGCAGCAGACAGGGCACCGAGGGTGGGCGAGGGGTCAGAAGAGACACAGGGACACATGGGCTGCTGGGGGGCTGGGGCAGTCACAGGTCTCAGGCCGGAGCAATGTCCCCCCAGGGAAGGGGACACGGCTCAGATGTGGCAACCGGGAGGGCCCAGGACTCGGGTGGCCCATTAAAGCATATGTCGATTCAGCGTCCAACGTTCAGAGACAGGATTCACTTATAAATCGGATTCTGAAAACCCCAGGGGACCCGAGCCTGGCTGGAGCTGAGGGAGGGGTGCGGAGCCCGTCTGCTTGCCCCATGCCCACAAGAATCTCGGGGCCGCAGGCCCCCTCGGTGGGGTCCATGCCCATCCCTGAAGCAGCGACACTGTGGCTTCGGAGTCCCAGGTGCCTCCCTCCCTGGGGCCCCCCAAGGCCTAGGGCAAGAGCAGGCGCACAGGGCCAGCCGCAGCCTAGGGCCCTTCCCGCCCGGCTCCCACCTCGGCCCCTTGGCCTGGGCTCCCACCCAGCTCACTTCAGTCACTTGTAAATGGGGCCAGCACGCCGGCCTTGGCTCTGCCTGGCCCCGGGAGGGGTCCTGTGGGTCGTAGGCAGGAGCTCACACTCCCTTGAGGCCGGAGACTGCTCACGTTGGCTAAGGACCCAAGAGTCCCGAGCAGTGAGGACCGGGAGAGGCCAGGGACCGTGGTGGGCTCAGCAGGTCCACCCCTCCACCACGGGGGGACAGACAACCCTCCCTCCTGGGGGCCCCTCGGGCTTAGGTGGAACCTTTTACCCCAACCAGCCCACCTGCTCATCCCTGTGGCTTTCTCAGGCAAAGAGGGAAGACGATGCCCTGAGGGCCAGCATGTTCAGGCCACTCAGAACCCCTGTCCCTACAGGGACAGTGTCTCTACCCTTCTCTCGAGGAAGACGCGGCACTCACAGCAGGGCACACCCACGAGCTCAGAGCCTTCCAGCTCTGGTTGCAGCCGAGCCCCAGAGCCCCAAAGGCCCCGCCTCCTGGGATGGCCAACGGGCACCGCACCACGGGCCCCCAACCCCGGACCCGCTCCCTGCCCCCGCCTCGGTCCACAGCTCCAGTGACCACGGCGGCTCAGGCAGACAGCAGGTGCCCGGCACCTCCCTCCCTACATCCCGCTTCCCCAGGAGCCCCATCCTACTGCCTCATGGCATGTCCCCATCCACGCCTCGCCCCGCTGGCTCAAAGCACCCCATCTGACTGGGGGGGGCACGACAGCCTCCCTGCCTCCCTGCTTGACCTCCTTGCTGCTGCAGCAGCCCAAAGACGCTTTGAAAAGGCAATCCAACCCTGGACTGTCTCTCTTCTGGGCTTCCCATCCTCCAAAGGACCCCCCAGAATTAAGCCCAAATTCCTGTCCTCAACCTGGCCTGCTGGCCTCCCCACCCTCTCCTCTCCCAACTGGTCTATTTTCTGCCTCACAAACGTATCAAGTTTCTCTGCCTCAGGGCCTTTGCACAAGACACACGGCCTTCTCTGGTTCAATTTTAATGACACCGGTTTGGCAGGCCACACTATTGTCTGCGCTGAAGCAGCCTGTCATCACTTACCTTGCCCCCCGCCCCCGTCACCTGCCCCCA